>NW_020769384.1:2834239-2859322 GCF_900518735.1 Pseudonaja textilis
AAGGAAGGAAGGAAGGAAGGAAGGAAGGAAGGAAGGAAGGAAGGAAGGAAGGAAGGAAGGAAGGAAAGAAAGAGGGATGGAGGGGAAAGGAAGGAAAGAGGAAGGAGGGAGGGAGGGAAGGAAGAAGAAAGGAAGAGGCAGGGAGGGAGGGAAGGAAGGAAGGAAAGAAAGAAAGAAAGGGAGCGAGGGAGAGGGAAGGAAAGAAGGAAAGAAAGAGGAAGGCAGAGAGGGGAGGGGAGGAAGATAAATAAATAAAGGAATGAAAGAGAAAGGGAACGAGGGAGAGGGAAAAAAGGAAGGAAAGAAAGAGACAGGGAAGGAGGGAAGAAAGAAAGAAAGAAAGAAAGAAAGAAAGAAAGAAAGAAAGAAAGAAATTTTGCAATCTTAGATGATCAAGTTTTGGCAGAGTTTTCTTCATCAGAGGTGCTATGTTGAGTGTACACCTTTTGGATGATGAAGGTTGCAAAATTGGCACAAGCTGTCTGGTTTTCCCCTTGGGCGCAACGATTAATAATCCAACCATCCCTCATGGCTGTGTCCTGGCATGTTAAGAACAAATTGGGTCCTGCTGGGTCTGTGTGAAAATCAAAGTGTGCTCAGAAGGACAAATGAGGAGATTGCTCACATTCTCCCATGTTGGGAATTTTTTTAAAAAATTTTTTTTATTAAACTTAAAAACAGTTTCATCTTCCGAACGACACAGGTTTCTTAAGAGGCTGGGGTGGGTATATGGTAGGAATCGATAAGCCATCCTGCCTTGGGAGAAAAAATGAATGACAAATGCCATTGAATTGGTTTCAGTCTGCTCTTAAAGATCCAGGTCAGAGCCAATTTAAAAAAAAAAAACCCAGTAACATCATGCTCTAAAGAATTAAGGATAGAAACAATTGGAAATTTAAAGTATTTTAGAGCAGATTCTCTAAATAGCAAGAAATCAGCCTGTATCATCTGTTGTGTTAATAGCGTTGTTGTTTTGTACTTGTTTCTTTGTAAAAATATGTAATTTCTATAAAGAATTGGTAATAAATCCTCGAGATACCAGGAGTCTGTTTTCCTTAAAAATGATGTTTATGGGTAGAAAGAGGTGAAGTTCAAAGATGCGTAACAGGAAATGTGGAATGAAAGAAAGAAAGAAAAAATCAAAGAACCGGTTTCTTTAGCAGCCCATTTCTAACAAGGGTAATCCAGTTAGAGGAAGTTGCTATGCAGGATGTGAAGGCAACACTTTGACAGCTAATATTGCATTGTTGAAAGGATCTGCTTGGAAAGACCTGATCTCTATTTTTCTGGGTGATCCAGAATATAAGGTGAAGAGAAAATCCACTTCCTTTTTCCTGTCCTAATCATCCTGCAGATGTCTGACAGCTTCTTCTACCTTCCCACCAACCACAGTTAAGGATCCCAAAGGTGTTATCTATGTGTACATACTCTATGTATACACTTGCACACACACACACACAGAGTCCAGATGGTATAATGCTATTCTTAACAATAATCACCTGCTACTCATCAGCCACTTTGGCAGAGAGGGTGGAAGGGATTTTAACGGCAAAACAATTGAAGGAAGTCGAACACTTTATCACACTTAATACAAAAGTCAAGTGCAAAACTGGATGGACACTTATATATTAAACTAGTGAGGGGCACATGATGTGATTTTTTGCAATTTGTGAACTGACAAGTCACTTTTAATATTTGACTTACTTTCTATATTCAGGGTCGTGACGGATTGGACCGTTGGAAAAACTTTTATCCGTACAGCTGTATGGATTGTTGAGATAGCTTTTAACATTCCTAAACTGGAAAAGAGAATTTACAGAAGGATCTCATGAGAAGAAAATTGTTTCTTAGTGTCCACTGGCATCCGGTTATCTAATTTCAAACCAAGGTTGTGGTTGATTTACTGGTCGGGGAGGGATTGCTCTTATGTTGGCCAACCAAGTTTCCCCTTTCGTTTTTCTTTGCTGGGTTAACTATAAAAAAGGAATATCTCATAGAATAAAATTACAGAGTTGGAAGGGACCTTGAGGTCTTCTAGTCCAACCTCCAACCAGAACCTACGGCCAGATTTGGCTATCACTAAGCAGAGCAAAACCTTGGCTGATCCTAAAAAGTTAAGCAGTTGAGCCTCAGTGAAGGAACAGGAGGTGTTCACAAATAAGGCTGTACTTCCGGAGGTGGTAACTAAATTTTCGGAAAGATTGACCCACAAAAGTTTTCTAGAAAGTCAGGTGGCCTGCCAACTATTTAAGCAACCATGCCATTTAAAAAAAAAAAAAAGATATGAGGTTTTAAAACATAGTGGCCCAAAATAAGAAAGCACCTGTGAAATTGGAAAGGGAAAAAAACAACAACCCAGCAATATCAAAAAAAAAACTTGAATAATCAAGTTGTACTTGCTGGATTACCTCTGTGCCCTCCTGGTAACAGTTCCACTTTAGTTCAGATCTTTCAGAAGTTGTGAGAGCTTCATCCCTGGAGGCTTTCGAGAAGAGCCTGGATTGCCATCTGTCAGAAATGGTGTAGTAGGGTCTCCTGCTTGGGTGGGGGGGGGTTGGACTAGATGACCTACCAGGTCCCTCCCAACTCTTGTTAATCTGTTACAACTTGTTTTTGACTTTTCAACCGACTAATCTGTAGCCAGCATGGCTTAAACACACACACACACACACACACTGATTTGAAGTCCAGTGCAAAACCACGGAGCCCCACGGTAGGAAAAAAGGCAGCCTTTTTCTTGATTTTCGGCCTTTTGCTTTCAAACCCCCTTTCTGGGTAACCCACCACAAAGCAGATGTCATAATCATTAGGATCTGGAAGCCAGAGAAATCTGCCAAGCCCGCCTCCCAGCACTTTAAGCAACGTGAATCATCCGAGGACTTAAAGAGAAACGTTTTGACGAGAAGTACCAAGTTCCACAGAAGAAGATGGTGAGTTAGTCATTTAAAAGAGGAGGGGAAAGAGAGAGAGAGGGAGAGAGAGAGAGAGGTCAGGGAGGCAGGCTGGTGGAAAATTTTCCTTTGCAGAACCGAAAGGGGAATCAATCACTTGACAGGAGATCACGAGTTCACACAATTCCCTCAGTGTAGTCGGGTGCCAAAAGGAATGGAAAATTTCCTTTTTTCCCAACCTCGCTGGTCACACGGCTACTTTTTCCTCTCCTTTCCCGTCCGCCCCGCCGGAGGCGCCTTTGCAAACAAGCCAAGGCTGATGTTGCAAACCACATTCTGATTTAATTTTATTCTCATCCACCCACCTACCCACCCGCCCCCGGCAAGGCGGAGAAATAAAATAACACAAAACAGCCCTGACTTGTGCGGAGGGAGGAATGTTTGCTCCCTGGGAATCGTTAGAAGTCGATATCATAAATGAAAGTTCGGGCGGAGGGCAGGAGCGTCCCCCAACTCTGAAGAAAGGGCAGGGGGAGCTTCAACGGTGTCGACTCATGAAATAAATTCCATACGGTGGATTTTCTTTATCCTTCCCCGGGCGGGGCAGAGGAAACAGGTTTTTCCTTATTTACACATAAGCCAAGCTTATGTTTGCATCGGTGTTCATTTCTCAAAGGGTTTTTCAGCGCAGAAATGTCCTAGTCTAGGGGTGTCAAACTGTCAGTGCTTAGATCTGGCCCACGGGGCCACCTTGGAAACAGCAAAGGGCCGGGACATCGTGCCTCTGCGTGCGCCCCCCCGCCCCCCCCACAAACTCTGTTTTCATCGTCAGGGGGCTAGCCAAACAAACTAAAAACAAATCAAAAGTAGAAAATTTTTCCCCTTTTCCATTTGAGCTTGCAAGAAGGGACAGGAAAGGAGAAAGGGAAAGAGGAAAGACAAAGAAAAAGAAGGGAAGATGGGAAAGAAGAAGAAAGGAAAATGAAGAGGGAAGGAAAAAGAAGGAAGGAAGGAAGGAAGGATAAAGAGGAAGAAGAAAGGGGGAAAAAGAAGGAAGGAAGAAAGGAAGGAAGGAAGAAAGGATAAAGAGGAGGAAGGAAGGAAGGAAGGAAGGAAGGAAGGAAGGAAGGAAGGAAGGAAAACAAGGAAGGAAGGAAGGAAGGAAGGAAGGAAGGAAGGAAGGAAGGAAGGAAGGAAGGAGAAAGAGGAAGAAAGGGGGAAAACAAGGAAGGAAGGAAGGAAGGAAGGAAGGAGAAAAAGGAAGAAAGGGGGAAAACAAGGAAGGAAGGAAGGAAGGAAGGAAGGAAGGAAGGAAGGAAGGGGGAAAGAGCAAGGAAGGAAAGAAGGGGAAAGAGGAAGGAAGGGGGAAAGCGGGGAAGAGGAAGGAAGAAAAAAGGGGGGGAAAGCAAGGAAGGAAAGAAGGGGGAAAGAGCAAGGAAGGAAGGAAGAAGGAGAAAGGGGGAAAGAGGAAGGAAAGGAGGAAGGGAGAAAGAAAGATTATGAGGGAGGATCTGAGGGAAGTCTCCCTTGGGACTTGGCCACCACAGGTGCCCCCGGACACCAGTGACGTCGAGCAGGCCATGCCCACCCTGGCTAAACCTACCCCGGCCTCCCCAAAGTGAAACACAACCCTGACGAAGTTGAGCTCTTTACCCCCCTGTCCTGGTCGCAGGGGACTTTCTCCGTAAAATTGCAAACCAGGAAGCCTTCAGGGTCCATGACGACAGCCTGACCAACTGGAACAGAAACGAGGAGAGGGTATTTTTCCAACCTAGCAGTTAGGTAACCACAGATTGTGGCCAGGAATGCGATGAGATAATGGGATTGCGCAACGGGAATTCCACAGAACGGTTGAGAAACTGAAAGCAAGCTCAGCTTCTGAGTTACGTCACCTCGCCTGGCGCAACTTCCCGATTCCTTGATGAAATCACGGCAGCCCTCTCTGTAGAGGGAAGGTTTAGTCTGGATAGACTGCAAATTAATGAAAGCGTTGGGGCCCTCGCTGGTCGCCTTGTCCCCGGCATGCAGGCAAGCTCTTCTTCTCGGTTACACCCGCCACCCACACGAAACCGCAGCGGCAAAATTGCAATTATAACCCAAAACGAGAGACAGAGATATATATTCGAGTTCGCGGGCTGCTCTACCGAGGGGTTCAAAGCAAGTTAAAAGCCGCGGGCTGAGCACAACTACGGTCAGGTTTGGGTTTATTCCTTTAAAAAATAAAAAGAGATATGTACAAATATATAAAACGACTTTTTAAGACAATGATAAAATGACAGGAGAGAACTGCAGGAAGGAAAGACGGGAAGGTTTTCCTGGCGTGGGGAAAACTGGAAAATAAAACCCCTTTAAAAAAAAAAAAAAAAAGCAGGATGGGATAACAAGAGCCGCAATTGTGACGAGAACACACAGTTAAAAAGGCTCCTTCTGCACTCAGGGGCCAAATTCAGGAGGAGTTAGAAACACCCAGGACTCCTTTTAAAAGACAAGCAGGTTTGACCAACTGAAATCCTAATGCCATTTGCACCCTTGTTGTGTCCCGGGAAGAAGCGACGGAATCAGGGCCTCCGCTTGACGCGCTGGAGTAAAAGTCTCAAAAGGGCAGATCAAATTCCCTCTTTGGAGGCGGGAGCGTGTCGAGCGGCACCGGTTAATCTTCTTGTAGCACTAAGACTTCAGACAAGTCTTCTACCCCTTGTAGTTTCAGGTTCTGGGGACAAGCGGGGGGGAGGGGGGGAGAGAGGAGGAGGAGGAGGAGAATCAAACGTCAAACTTTAAAGCGGCCCCACACTCAAAAGCAATTTTTCTTCTTCTTCTCCACATTGGCGAAGGCACGAAAGCAAGAGTGGGATTCTCGCGGTTTGCACCGGTTCGATAGAACTGGTTGCTCCGAAGAGCAACCGACACCGAATCACTTCGCTGCGACGATTTTCTGGACTCCCGTTTGGCCCACCCGCCTGCCCGGGCTTTAGGCTGCGTCCTCCTCAGCTGCTTTGCGAGGCACGGCTGAATGCCGCTTGTCACCTGGGGATGGTGAACGCTTGCCCGGAGCTGGTCGTGTGTAAATAGTGTGCACCTGCACGCTCAACGAACCGGTTGTTATGCCGGTAGGATTCCCACCCCAGCACGGAAGAAAAGGTTTCCCCGACTGGTTAAGAGAATTTTGGCTGAAAAGATGCAGTTCATCCCAGGTGACCATCCCACTACAGATAGTTCTCGACTTACAACGGTTCATTGAGTGACCGTTTGAAGTTGCGACGGTGCTGGGGAAAAAAGGGGAGGGATTCGTAACCGTTTTTCACTTATGTCCATTGTTGCCTCCTCGGGGGCAACATTCAGACGCTTCGCAACTGGCTCATATTTTTGACAGCCGCTGTGTTCCTCTGTGTGTGTGTGTGTGTGTGTGTGTGTGTGTGTGTGTGTGTGATGTGATTCCCCTTTGGACATCTTGCAACAAGCCAAATCAACGGGGGAGCCAGATTCCCTCCACAACCGTGTTGCTGTTTTAACCATCGGCAGCGATTCATGGAACAACGGCGGCAAGGAAAGGGCCCCAAACTCTCTGGACAGGTGTTTCCCTTAGCAACATAAATGTTTGGGACTCCACTGCAGCTGTAATTCGAGGACCGCCTGTTTTTTTTATGCATGATGCACCGTACTCACCTTTTCGTTAGCCAGGTGCAAGAGGCAGGCAAAGGCCAACGGCACCGACAGGTTTTTCGCCATCACGGAAGGCAGGCTGCAAGACAGGAGAAGACGTGATTCGCTTTTGCGACCTGCTGACAAGCAAAGTCAACCGGGGGAAGGGGGGGAGATTCACTTAACAACCATATTTGCTAACGGAACAACTGCAGCCGTTCACTTTAACGACTGCCTCCCTGAAGCAGCGGGCATGTGGCGCTCGATTGTGGTTGCGTGTCAAGGACTGCGTGTGTTGTGCTCTCTTGTTATCAGCTGCCTTGAGGTAGGGCATAAATCAAAGAAGCCAGTTGATAAAGATCCCTTCTCTCATGGTCAGAGAAACCGGTCGTTTTTAGTTTACTTTATTGTCATTGCCCCTCATACAATGAAATTAAGTAACACCCTCAGGGCACATCATGACAATGAAAATACAATACAAACACACATCCGTCCCTCTCCACACATTGAATTGAAAACCCCTGATGCTGCATTCATATTGCACTCTACAGTAGAATTCAACAGAGCTCCTGCCCTGGGATAGAAGCTGTTTATCAGCCTATTTGTCCTTGTTTTTATTCTGTACCGTCTGCCAGATGGTAATAGTTTAAAAAAACAGAGATTTCCCAGGACGAGAGGGATCTTTGAGGATGTTTTGAACTTCCTTAAGGCAGCGGGAGCTATAAAGCTCTTCCAAAGAGGGGAGAGGGCAACCCATGATCCTCTGGGCAATGATGTGAACCCTCTGGAGTGCTGTCCCATCTGCCCCTGTGCAATTGGCAAACCAGACACAGGTGCAGTAAGGCAAGGCTGATCAAATAAAAAGCATTCCCCAACCTGAATGCTGTTCGCATCGTGTAAATCGGTGTGTGGTATTCTACTGGTTCGGCACGGTTCAGCCGAACCGCTTCACGCCGACGATCGGCTGCTGGGCCCTGGCTCTATTCTGACCTTTATTTCCTGGTTTTGGAGCTCAGCTGCTTCGCGCGGCAAACTGGATTGCCGCACGTCAGCTGTTGGAAGACACAGGGAGAGTGCAGGATTGCAGGAAACCCTTAGTAGCAAACCCTCTGCGCCCACCAAGCCATGCCCAACTGAACCAGTGGTTAAAAAACACGTGAATCCCGCCACTGGTCTAAATGCTTCTTTGTGGTACTCTGACTCTCCGTGGCTTGTCTTATGGGAGTGATGGCGAACCTTTTTGGCACCGAGTGCCCACATGTGTGCATGTCTGCATCCCTTGCGCATGCCCTCTGCCCCATGTGCTCCGCCCCCAGCCATGTACCCCGCCCTCCGTGCATGCGCTGCCCCCCATGCATGCATGACGGAGACCCAAAGACCAGCTGGCCGGTGGGAGGAGTGTGCGCATGCACAGCAGAGCTGAGCTGGGGTATGCCCAGAGGGATGCGATAGGTTTGCCATCACTTCTGTTCTCAGCCCTCCCTCTCAGAGTGGAGGGAGGAAGAGGAGGATAATTATTCCAAATCCTCTGACCACAGCCATCCTGAGGAAGAGGAACTTATAGATCTTTCGGTTTAACAAGGCCGCCCTCCCACCTTGAGGGAGGAGGGGTTGTTTGAATCCTTCTGCTAGGCCCTGCCTAATGGCCACAGTAACCGTCCCCCTGAGACCTTCAGGCCTATTGTCCTCTGAGCGTAGGCCCACAGCAGTGGGGGTGTAGGTTGCTTCAGGCCTAGGCCTAAACCCACCCTGAACCCCCTGACTACCCAGGGGACCAGGTCCCCATGTAGCTTGTCTAAAGGAAGGCCCTGACCTGCTTAAACCCTGGGGGAAATTGATCTTCCTCCACTCCCTCAGGGGACCATGCTAACAGGTGACCCGGAAGAAAACTCAGGGCTACTACGCACCTCCCCAGAATGAGTTTACTAAATCAAGGAATAAGAGGGGGGGAGGGGAGAACCTCTGCATGCACCACTGGCTTGGGGAAATAACACATCGGAGTGGGCAGAAGTGGATGCTTGTGGTTCGGGGGCCACCTCCTCAGGGCTGAGGAGCTAAGCAGTGACCAAGGCCTTGCGTAACGAAAGCTTAAAAAATCCCGCAACCGGAGGCTGATCAACTCTGAGGTCCTCCTCTTCAGACATATTGGGATCAAGCAGTGGTTTCCCCTAGAGATGGCTTCCTGGTCTCTGACAAAGAGTTCCGATACCCTGGGAAAGGGCCTATGACAACTCGCCACGGCCAACTCTCCGCAGGAGAAGAGTTACACTAGCATCAAAGAAATGGTGGAAAAGAATCTCACTGGAGAAAAGAAAAGAGGCGAAAGGAGAGGCAGAAGGAAACGTGAACTGGCAAAAAATTAAAATAATTTCTCGTTTATCTGAAATAATTAAAATAGGATTGTAAAATTGTCCCTGGCGAGTTGTCCCGTTCCGCCCTGGAAATACCTGTGAAGTAGGTCCCTGGTGATGCTACTGAAGACCTTTGGGCTAGAGATGGATGAAGAGTTGACCTTCTTCTCTGGGCCTTCACTCTGTAGAGGGAACATTAAAAAGAACAGAAAAGCAGTGTCAGCATTCCAACTAACCGACTCCAAGCCAGTAAACCCCGAGACAAACATTTCCTCAAAGTTCCAAATTATTAGAGTTGTCATTTTGGAACACCTGGGAAAAGCCGAATCTGAGAGTTCCGGTTTTCCCCTTCCCAAAAGAGAAATCCAAGATCCACTCCCTGCACCCATCAGTCCATCCTATGGCCCAATCAAATCTTCGTCCCAACTGGAGACATTCCCCCCCAGTCACTCTCCTCCAGGTGCAGGGCAACATGTCCTTGACTCTCTGAGAAAAGAGTGTTGTTGAGTCTAATCTTCTACCTCTCTACGAAATCCCCCCTCCCAAATTCCCAGGCACTGAATGTGGCAGCCTCGAAGCTCCCAAGTAAAAAACGGCTTTCAAGGCTGGCAAGCAGTCAGACCATAAACTTTCTAGGCAGAACTTGCGGTGTTCTGACCGTGCCAATGGCTAGTCTAGTGAGAGAAGGACCAGCGGAGACAGGATAGCAGTCTTCCAATATTTGAGGGGCTGCCCCAGAGAGGAGGAAGGGGTCAAGCTATTTTCCAATTGACCTTCTGACAAGCAAAGTCAATGGGGATTCACTTAACAACAGATTCTTCTTAAAAAGATCCAGTCATGGAGCACAACAACGTCTGGTGGTAAGCTGTTCCACTGGCTAATTGTCCTAGGAAGTTTCCCCTTAATTCCAGGTTGCTTCTCTCCTAGATTAGTTTCCAACCATTGTTTCTTGTCTTGTCTTCTGATGCTTTGGAGAATAAATTGACCCCCTACATCTTCTTTGTGGCAGCCCCTCAAATACTGGAATACTGCTATCATGTCACCCCTCGTTATTCTTTTCTTTAGACTAGCCAAACCCAAACCCTACAGCCATTCTTCATATAGTTTAGACTCCTGGCCTCTGATCGTCTTAGTTGCTCTTCTCTGAACTTGTTCCAAAGTCTCAACATCCTTTTTTGTAGTATGGGTGACCCAAATTGGTTGTGGTATTCCAGGTGTGCAGTATTCCAGGTGTGATCATCGCCAATCTTTTAACGCTCTCTACTGAGGTGTGGAAGAAAAACATTGTTCTCAGGATGCTCTTTTCCAAGGAAATAAAATTTTGCAGCTCTTCTTTTTTGCAAAGTGGTGATTAAAAGTGTGCGGTTACTGCCTTAAGAAGCAGAGTTCAGAGAAAGTCAACTATGATACCAAAGAAGCAGAGTTCAGAGAAAGTCAACTATGATACCAAAGGAGAAAACAAGACCAACAATAAAACCAGGTTTCCTTAAGCGCACCTCTTCCTCCGTCTGATTCTTTGAGACCTCTGTCAAAAGGTGCCACATGCTCTGCTTAAGCCTCTTCATGTCCATTTTTTTGGCAGTTTTTGCATATTGAATGTCTATTTTGTTCACCTGGAATCCAAAATTAGGCAGAGTTAGAACAGTCATAATAATCCCAAGAGGCACCTGCAACCCTGCCTTCCAAGGTATTGCTATTCCATACAGCCTCCTGAAGGCCCTTACTGAAAATAAACTAAATAAAATAAGTCTGCTTTCTAGAAGAATGTAAGCACACAGAATGAGAAAACTAATCTAGAACTAAGTTTTGAGCTAGTTTCTTGTCACAAAAAGCAAGCGTCTCTCAGCCTGGTTGAGGAGGAATCGCAATAGCCCTTAGATTTATATCCCGCTTTGCAGTGCTTTTACAGCCCTCTCTAAGTGGTTTAGAGAATCAGCCTCTTGCCCTCCCCAATAATTTGGGTCCTCATTTTATTGACCTCAAAAAGGATGGAAAGTCGAGTCAACTTTGAGCGAGTCATGATCAAACTCCTGGCAGTGGGCAGAGTTAGCCTGCAATACTGCATTCTAACCACTGCGGCACCAGGAAGGAGAAAATGAATAAGGGAGGGAGGGAGGGAGGGAGGGAGGGAAGGAAGGAAGGAAGGAAGGAAGGAAGGAAGGAAGGAAGGAAGGAAGGAAGGAATAGCAATAGCACTTAGACTTATATACTGCTTCACAATGCTTTACAGCCCTCTCTAAGCAGTTTACAAAGTCAGCTCCCAACAATCTGGGTCCTCATTTTACCGACCTTGGAAGGATGGAAGGCAAAGTCAACCTTGAGTCCCATCAGGACCAAATTCCTTGCAGTGACCAGAGTTTGCCTGCGATACTGCATTCTAACCAATTTGCAGCTTACCCTCACCTGCACGATGGGTAAGTCACAGGTAGATCTTCCGTCCATCGTCAAGGTCACATTGTATATCGTCTTTTCCCAACCCGGCACTTTCAGATACTAATTGGGGTTTTGGGGTGACCCCGTTTTGGGACTATGCACTCCAAACTTAATACTTGCCTTTTGAGGCTCCGCTACCATGTTGGCTTCACCGTAGGTGGAGATGTTGAATCCTTTGACTTTTCCATCAAGTTCTCCATCTGGGTCATCTCCACCCGAAGGATTCGCGGTCATTTCAAACATCCCTCCCTGACCTATAAAGTTTATAGGCTCGTTGTCATCATCGCTGTCGCCGTCCTAAACAGAAAGAAAGATGGGGGGGAATGAACAGGAGTCAAGTCAAGTCTTCAGAGTTCCCCAGTGTCTTTCTCAGCCAAAGAGATCTAAAATAATAATACAGGTATAGAATAGAATAACAGAGTTGGAAGGGACGCCTTGGAGGTCTTCTAGTCCAACCCCCTGCCTAGGCAGGAAACCCTACACCACTTCAGACAAAGGGTTATCCAATCTCTTCTTAAAAACCTCCAGTGATGAAGCACCCACAACTTCTGAAGGCAAAGCTATTTCACTGATTAATTGTTCTAATTATCAGCAAATTTCTCCTTAATTCCAGGTAGCTTCCCTCCTTTATTAGTTTCCATCCGTTGCTTCTTGTCCTGCCTTCAGGGGCAAGATATGTTAGATATTATTTATTTATTTATTTTGGAAGAGTTCTGACTTTTAAAAGCCTTCACCGGGATTTTTCAGGAAGCTCGTAATTATAAGAGCTACCCCAAAAATAAGCCCCAGTTAAGATCATCAGCCAGACGCATTAAGTACCGTATTTCCCTGAAAATCAGCCCTAACTGGAAAAATAAGCCCCAAGGTGTCTTTTCGAGGAAAAATTAATATAAGACCTGGTCTTATTTGGGGGCAAAGACAGATCTCGGCGTTACAATTCTCCGTTGTTTCATTAGCTATCCACATCTTGCGGCTATCAGCAACCCATTTTTAAAGCTTCCAGATTAAAAAAAGGATGGTGGTCAAAACACAGAGGAGGCTTCTGGTTGTTAGAACTCACCTGCGCTGCGGGACAGAAATTGGAGGTATCGTTGGGATTGTTGTAATCGTATTCTCCGATTTCATCATCGTCCTCGTGATTGGGTGAACGGCCCTGAAGTAGCATCTTCGAGAGCTGGAGAAATAAAATAACTTGAAAGAATCACGAGAAGCTGCTACTAATGGAAAGCACTGAAGCGCTAAGGCATGCTGGCTCATGCTGAGAAAACTTCCTCAGCCATGCTCCTGGCCAGAGTAGCAGGCTGCCAGCATCACTGCCGCGCACTGAACAAGCAAACCTTACCCTGATCTGAGGTTTGAGGAACAGCTGGGTGAGGTTGTCTGGATCGTAATGGAAGTCTGTCGGGAGGGTGTTGCTTTTCTTGTTTTGGTTTTGGAGAGTGGACTTAGACAGAACTGTGGATGCCTGTTTTTAGAAAACCAGAAATGTCAGAAACATCCTCCGGTAGGAATGCTGGGCAGGTTTTATCTTAAATCACACTTTGCACTGATTTAGATTTGGTAGTGGTGAAGGAGTCCCTGCAGTGGCACAGTGCTCATCTCTTTCAGGACCAGTGAGCCAGCGCTGTCCGAAGACATTTCCACGGTCCTGTGGCCAGCATGATGTCACAGAGCACTGTTACCTTCCCACCAAAGTGAGATCAGTGTAGCACACAAGCCAACAGAAGCCCTTCAAAACATCCTAAGCAAACCGAAGACCCAACAACCCCCACAAGAAAGAAACAGGGGTCACCTGCAACACGTAATGCAAAAACTACAACAACCAGGCAGAAGACTGACAGAAAGCATCCCCAAACACCAACTGGCAGTCAGAAGGCATGATGACAATTTCTTTCTTTCTTTCTTTCTTTCTTTCTTTCTTTCTTTCTTTCTTTCTTTCTTTCTTTCTTTCTTTCTTTCTTTCTTTTTTTCTTTCTTTCCTTCCTTCCTTCCTTCCTTCCTTCCAGAACATACAATGTAAGAATTACAACCATCCCCAAACACCAACTGGCAGTCAGAAGGCATGATAAAAAAATTTCTTTCCTTCCTTCCTTCCTTCCTGAACATACAATGTAAGAATTACAAGGCAGAAGACTGACAGAAAGCATCCACAAACACCAACTGACAGTCAGAAGGCATGATGAAAATTTCCTTCCTTCCTTCCTCCCTCCCTCCCTCCCTCCTTCTCCCTCCCTCCCCCCCCCCTCTCTCTTTCTTTCTTTCTTTCACTGGGAATCAAAGCCATAACTCCAGCTGAGGACATGCTGCATAGCTCGGAGCACTGACAGCAACACTGAGAAATGCCCCCCCACCCCCCGAGCTGCCAATTTAATAGGCAAGCCGTGACCCTGAGCAGGGTTGCCAGGAACTGAGAGGGGTGCGCCGGCATCCCCCCTTCCTAGCAATTGATGTCCCACTCTAGGAAATCAGGACACCGACCATCTGCAAGCAGGTAGCTAGAATGCAGCCCAGGGGAAACGTTCCCTTCCTTGCAGCCAACCATCTCAACACGGATGGCGGGGGGGGGGGGGGGGGGGGGGGGGAGACAACAAACAGAGGATGTGGTAGGGGTCTGTCCAGAGGGGGGCAGTATACCCTTAAAAGTATTGATCTCTGGCAATTCAGGTAGCGAAGACCCTGGAGGCATTTGTGTTGCTTGCAAATTAGTAACAGCACTTATAGGCTTATATAGGGCTTTTACAGCCCACTCTAAGCGGTTTACAGAGTCGGCCTCTTGCCCACCCCCCAACAATCTGGGTCCTCGTTTTTCCCACTTCAGAAGGACGGAAGGCTGAGTCCACCTTTGAGCCTGGTGGGATTTGAACCGCCAAATTGCAGGCCGTCAGCAGAAATGGCCTGCAGGACTGCGCTCTAACCATTGTACCACCCCTGGGGCCCTACACCATCCTGGACAAATGGCTGTCCAGCCTCTTCTTGACACCTTTCAGGGATGGATACCCCACAACTTCTGAAGGCAAGATTAATGTCATTTTTGATTTCATCTGATGAATCATTTACACTGCCAGAAAATTTTCTCTCTCGTTCTGAGTTGGATCCCTCTTTAATGATTTTTTTCACCCATTACTTCTTGTCCTGCCTGGGGGGACGGGGGTGGGGGGGTGGGGGAAGGAGGAGGGAAAAATCACCTACCCGAGTTTTGCGGAAGTAAAATTCAAAGTCAATCTCCTCCTCAAAATTGACCTCAAAGACTTTCTTCATGGTTTTCCTTTTGCCGGCTCTCTCGGAGTTGGCGTCACCTGTGCGGATGACAGAAGTCAGGAAATCTTCTGTTTTGTCAGCGTTGCTACTTGTAAAGGCGTGAATGGCATTGTTTTGTACAAGTGAACTCCAAGGCAGACACAAAACGGCACACTTTTCCAAATAGTTAAAACGTGACCTGCAGCTCCGCTCTGACCTACCAATCCTGGTTTTGATGTGAGAAAATAAACAATTACGGTGGAGGTATTACAATAAATATTGGAAATGCGATCGCTTACACGTTTATCTGTGTGCGATTAAGCAACAAATGAGAAATGCCGTAATGCCATTTCTATCACAGAGTAAGAGATCAACATATATGGAAAGGAAAAGAGGAAAGGAAAGGAAAAAAGAAAGATTAGGGGTGACATGACAGCAGTATTCCAGTGTTTGAGGGGCTGCCCCAAAGAAGAGGGGGTCAAATTATTCCCCAAAGCACCAGACAGGGCAGGACAAGAAACGACGGATGGAAACTCATCAAGGAGAGAAGCAACCTGGAATTAAGGAGAAACTTCCTAACAGCGAGGACGATTAACCAGTGGAACAACTTGCCACCAGAGGTTGTTGGTGCTTCATCATTGGCAGTTTTTAAGAAGACCCTGGACAGTCACTTGTCACTTGAGATTGTATAGCTTCTCCTGCTGGACTAAGAAGATCTCCAAAGTCCCTTCCAGCTCTATTCTATTCTAAAAAATTCTAAATATACGGTGCTGTGTATTACAGATATCCTTTTGTAAACTTCAGGCAGAGAGCCTTGTTCTGAAAAGGGGAACGTGCGTATGGAAACCCACGCGCACACCTACGTGACGCCGAGGAAGCAGGAGAAGGAGAAAACAGGAAAAGAAGTCAGAAGGCTCACACCCAGAGGAAGGGAAACACTAACAGATAAAAGATTGTGACTCCGCGTAAGTGGATGAGGTGCCACCCAGTAACTTTTTGGCTGCTGAGCTCTTGGCAATCCCTGCCCAACCGCCGCCCGCCGTACCTTTATGGCGTGGCTTAAAGCGCCAGTGTTCCGGGCCTGCCCACATGGACATGATCCGGGGGCTGAAGTAAGAATACTCGCTGGGGTTCATGGACAGCTGTAGGCACATGGACCCGATATCCCTGTCTCTCACGGAAACCTGGATTTCTCTGTAAGAAAGAGATTTGACAGTCTAGTTTTAGAAGAGGGGCCGCTGCTTCTTCAAGGTTTGCCATGCAGGGAAGTCCCACTGGACTCTGTTGTGGTTCGCCGGCAGCCGGTGCAGACGGCAGCGGAATCGGGTGGTGGGGAAGAACGAGGGCCAGTCTGGGAACCTGGAGAGGACTCGGACGAGGGTCCTGGGTCCGATGCAGAGATGGGGCCAGGGACATCGGGGAGTGGGGTGCTGCCTCCGGAGCTCCAGAGTCTGGAGCAGCGAGGAAGAGGACCCAGGGGAGCCTGTTCCCAATGCGCGTGTGTGCAGAGCTGCCAGAAGCAGAAGTGGGCGACTCGGGAGTAAGGCTGGGAGGTGACTGCCCCTCCCATAAGATATAAAGGACAGACAAAGGTGATGAAACCTTTGCAGGAAGCAAAGTCGTTCAATCGGTTCAGATTAATCCTCGAAGCTCTTTGTCTTTACTTCAGCTGGTTTCTTTTCTAGTTCATTTAATTTCTGTTATTGGCAGCACTTCACAGGGAAGAAAGGTGGGTGCTTATCTCGAGGGACTGTTTGAGATTCATTACCGGCTGGGAATGAAAATAATTCCCAGCGTTGCGATAAAACAAGGCTTGTTTTTAAAATAAGTGCGTGCGTAATTACAGTCTCGGAAGCCTTAGTCAGAACAGACTCACAACGGTTCGCTTAGCGGCCGTTCAAAGTTACAACGGCACCGAAAAAGGTGACTTTATGACTGCCTTTCATACTTACGAGCATTCCAGCATCCCCACGGGCACGTGATCAAAACTCAGATGCTTGGCAACTGGCATGTATTTAAGCAGTTGCAATGTCCTCTTTGGTGACCTTCTGACAAGCAAAGTCAGTGGGGAGGCCAGAGTCACTTGCAACAGCCACGTTATTAACTTAACAACTGTGGCGACTCACTAAACAAGCCAAGGCAAGAAGGGTCTTAAAAATGGGGCAAAACTCACTTTACAACCGTCTTGCTCAGCCACAGAAATTTTGGGCTGGATGGGATCTATTTTATCAAACGGTTGGAAAACAAAAGAGATAAGTAAAAATGGAGTAGATGAACACATAGAGAAATAAGTTAAGATTGTTATACAGATAAAATATGCAAGTGACAATGGTTTATAAAGAAAATGCGATTACTGATATTTCGGCCAGGAAAGTATGTTAATTATAATTGCTAGCACAAGATATATGTACCCAGTCGACACACCGTTTAAATGAAAGATGGATTTGTTGTAAACACAAAATAAAAAACTTAATTAAAAAAAAAGAAAGAAATTTTGGGCTGTTACCGTCATAAGTCAAAGACCACCCGCATAACACACGCGTTTTTAGGAACGTCGTTCCTGATCCTTCTTCAGAGAAGACAATAATGAAATTCTCATTAAAACTTCTCAAGAGCACCACCCCGTCCCCAAATATTCCAAGAAAGACATGGACCTCGAGCACTCCGGTGCTATTTGGCAGGCCTCCAGCTTTTCGGAGAACTCGCCGAGATCTCTCGCCATCGTCTTGTCTAGAGCATCGGCGTCAAAATCGTCTTCCATTCTGTCCTCGAGAGGATCGCTCTCCAGCTCTGCGTTGATATCAAACACCTGGTCGCTCTTCTTGAATTTATCCAGTAGAGCGGAGACTGACTGAACACAAAACAACATTTTCAGGCGAAGTCTTCCCGCCTCCCAAAAGGACAGTTAAGATGACAATTAAAAGCTAACTGTACAACGCTAGGCTCTAAACAGTTCTGGAATAAGAATAGAATGAATGAATGATCTGGAAGGGACCTTGAAGGTCTTCTAGTCTAGCCCCCTGCTCAAGCAGGAGAACCTATATATGCTATTTCAGATAAGTGACTGTCTAGATCTTCTTAAAAACACCTAGTGATGGAGCATCCACGATTTCTGAAGGCAAGCTGTTAATTGTCCATAGTTTAGAAAGTTTCTCCTTAATTCCAGGTTGCTTCTCTCTTTAATTAGTTTCCCATCCATTGTTTCTTGTCCTGCCCTGTCTGATGCTTTGGGGAATAGCTTGACTCCCTCTTCTTTGGGGCAGCCCCTCAAACACTGGAATACTGCTAGCACGTCTCCCCTAATTCTTTTCTTTAGACTAGCCAAACCTAAATCCTGCAGCCGTTCTTCATATATGGAGTTTAGCCTCCAGGCCCTTAACCGTCTTAGTTGCTCTTCTCTGAACTTTTTCCAAGTCTCAACTTCTAGATAAGTAATGATAAAGCCGAAAAAAGCCCAATGAACTTATGTTGGTCAAAAAAAAATTCGCTGCCAAGGTTCAACCTGTCTTAAGTTAAACATTTCATAATAGAACTTGAGAAAACCTCTCAAAAGATTCGGTGAGAAAACCTGGTAGCCCATGAGATGGTGGCATCTCCTTGTAAATGTAAATTAAAGGAATGCTGAACTCCAGTATAAGATCGTTATGACAACTTCTTTGGACACAACGCAGCAACCAAATTTGTGTACCTCGTTATGGGTTTCGCTGTCCCACTGAGTAAACAGAAAGCCAGACAAGGAAGGGCAAATGGTGGAGTTTTCAACGCAACGTAGAAGGATGGCTAGATAGGATGGCAAAAAAAAACCACAGGGTAATTCAGCAAGAAATCCAAGGTTCAAAGCTATTCAAATCTCTTATGCTAGCAAGCTCTTCAACCTCCCTCCAATTCACTTGGCTTGTCAGAAGTTTGCCAAAAGGGGATTCCATGACCCCAGGACGCTGCAGGCATCATAAAAAAAATATAATATGCAGTTGGCCCGGCTTGTTTGTAGGGCATGTGGACTCACCCTATGAAGGCATAGCCGGGCCTGTCCAAATACAGAGGAACTTGGCAGAGCTGCCTCAAATTATAGCAGACAGGAATAAAGAAGAACTAGCCGGGCCAACTACAAGGTCACAAGCAAAACAGCCAATTACAATAACTGGCATGTTAACATCACCTCCTAAAGATAAGCACAATTTTTATCTTTAGGAGGTGATGTTAACATGCCAGTTTATCTTCCAGGCCGGGCACAGGAGAAAGCAACAACAAGAGATAAGCCTCCTTTGACCAACATGGAGGTAAAAACAGCAGAACTAATTATGGATGGGAGGCAGTTGAGAGGGCCTATAATGCGTTCAGGGGCTAAATTGGTTAATGATATATAAAGGCAACATTTGTGTAATGGTAGCTAAAAACTCTGATGATGTCAGCAGAGGCTGCTGAAAGCTCAGTAAGTACATTAAATGTAATTTTAAGTTCCGGAGATCGCAGGATGTCTATTTCTTCTTTTACAAGTATACCTGGAACTTGTATTTTTAGAATAGCTTGTAATATATATATATTGTAATGCCAGAACGGTTGCACCGTGTTGAATTCTTTATACATACAACACGGTGCAACTGTTCTGGAAATACAATTGTTTTATATATATATGGATCTTTGGTTATTCGGGTTTTCTCCCACGTAAGATTGGCAGTATCTAGGCAACGTTTCGATGAAGTCTCATTCATCATCTTCAGGCTTCTGTCTTCGGCTCTGTGCTTCTCAGAGTGACAATGCAAGTGACAATGCTTCTCACTCTGAGAAGCACAGAGCCGAAGACACAAGCCTGAAGATGATGAATGAGACTTCATCAAAACGTTGCCTAGATACTGCCAATCTTACGTGGAAGAAAACCCGAATAACCAAAGATCCACATACAAATACCCGCGAGAACCTCAGAAAACATATACACACACACACACACACACACACACATATACATACACACACACACACACAAATTTTACTTTTCCATTTACAATCCTGTTGTTTGATGCATTGTTTACTAATTATTCTAATCATCATCACTACTTATGTTCTGCCCTTGCCTTCTTCAGCCACTGATAGAATTTATTCCACGTTTCATAGTACTCAGATTCCCCCTTGTTGTTGTTTTTTTAAAATTCCAGGTTAACCTGTCTGATTCTGCACAGGCCATAATTTTCCTTATTAATAATCTCTGTTTCTGGCGGTGTGTTTTCCTTCTTCCAGTATTGCACATATATTATTCTAGCCACCATCAACACATGTACTATTAGGTACATTAAATCCTTCCTATATCCTTCTGGAATTATTCCTAGGAGAAAAAATTCCGGCTTAAATGGAATACTCTCTCCCACCGTTCGTTCCACGGAGGTCTGGATCAATCTCCTCTTTTTCAATGCCATTATAACTTCGAATGTTCACTAAACGGAACATTAATCCCAATTTGGAATGGCAGAAAGGGGAGGAAAAAGAAGGGCGAACAACGGTAATTTCCACGCAGTACATTTCGCTCAAGGAATGGTGGAAGACCCGTCCGCATCAATAGTAACACACTCAAAAACCCGTATTATTGTAAGTTAGAGTAGTTTGCGACCTATCTGTCACACCTACATTTTAAGTCAGTCACTTTCACAGGAGAAGAACTTGGTATCTCAGAAGTCCCAGAAGATGGCAGAGGAACAACCATGGAATCGAACAGGACTTCGCTGAGGTAGCTGTGCGTGTGGAGCGTGGTGAGGAACACCCCAGCTGTACTGCATTCATCGAAGGACGAGGCCGTCTTCTGGAACATGGGATCGCTCTGAAGATAAAAACCAGGGAAAAATTGGAGGTGGTGGCAGAATTGAGAGGCAGCCCCACCCCACCACTCCATGCATCCTGTCCCCTCCATCTCCTCACTATAAGTTTATTTTGATTGTGATTTCCTTTTTATAGTTGTAATAGAATAGAATAGGAATAGGAATAGAAGTGTTGGAAGGGACCTTGGAGGTCTTCTAGTCCAACCCCCTCCTTAGGCAGGAAACCCTAAACCATTTCAGTGAAATGGTTGTCTAATCTCTTCTTAAAAACTTCCAGTGTTGGAGCATCCACAACTTCTGGAGGCAAGGCGTTCCACTGATGAATTGTTCTATCAGGAAATTTCTCCTTAGTTGCTTCTCTCCTTGGTTAGTTGCTTCTTGTCCTACCACCCACAGGGGCTTTGGAGAATAGCTTGACTCCCTCTTCTTTGGGAGCAGCCCCTGAGATATTGGAAGACTGCTATCCTGTCTCCCCTAGCCCTTCTTTTCATTAGACTAGACACACCCAGTTCCTGCAACCGTTCTTCATGTGTTTTAACCTCTAGAAATATTTCTCTGTTGGGTTTTAACGTCTTAAGGCTGTAAGCCACCCAGTCATTCTGATATGAGATGGGTGTGAAATAAATTAAATTAAATTAAATAAATTACATATACTGTCAGCCTTCAAGATCTCTTCTACCGCTCTGCATCTTTCGGCTGTCATTAGCAACGGGGTTGGGGGGCAGATTTGTTCTTAAGTTTCTGTTTCCTTGCTCCACTGTCTTTCTACTGCACAACTGCTAAATTTTATCAAAATATGTCAAGGTCAACGGACAGAAGCCTCATCACCACCTGCAGATGCCCACGTGATCACATTCAGAACTTTTAATAGGAGGAAGATCTTGGATTTTGGGGGGGGGGATCAATTTCACCCCTTTTGTACATGTGATCTGCGCGCCTAATTTCTTAAGATTCAGAATTCTACCTGTAGCTACCACTTTAAAATTCAGTAAAAGTTTCTTTACTCTAATTTATGGAGTTGGAAGTATTTCTTCCTTGGATTTTGAATGGAGCTCGGACTGACATATACATACATACGTCGATTGCCATGTTGAAAAACTGGCTGAACTACGTACTCCTGATCATTCATTGCGTAGATGTGTACAATTAGCTCGATATCAACAAATCAATCCAGATTGTCCTCTTAACTCTCTTCTCCACTCTGTTGCCACAACATAGCACCGGGTTCTGTTTGCAAGTGTTCTTGCATCAAAAGTCTCAATAACATATAAAATGAGACATGACACATAGTTTTAAAAGTATAAATATGTATGCCTTTTGGAAAGCAAGAACCATCGTATATAACTGATAGCGTATCACTGACTGATTATCACTCAACAGGAAACTTTTTCTCTCTCTCTCTCAAGAAAAACAAATATTCAAAATGTATCCTTTGCTCCCAGTACAATCAGTTAAAAATTGCTGTCCCTTTTAAAAAGAGGGATTTCATTATTTTATTTAGGGTCAGATTATTTGTATTATGAGAGTCTACTCCCAAGGTGGAATGTGAACTGCATGGAGGAACTTCTGAGAGAAGCCCTGGAGACTATAAAAGTCCAAGTTCATGGTGGAGGCTGTGTTTCCCTTGGGGATGTCCACATGTCATGCATGGGTAGTACCAGTGTCGGGGCTGAGGAGCCCTGTGAGATCAGTAGGGAGGGCAGAGGCTACACTGCTCTCCTGAATTTACTTTTAATGATATTAAGGGAGGGCTTAAGTTATTCCTTACCCTGCCCAGAAATGGGAAAACACTGTTCTCTGTATAAACCACAGAGCCCATCAGAAGCAGAACTATATCTTTTTTACTACAGGAAAAACCATAAAATGAAGCGAAAACATGGGTGGGAGGGACGCAGGCTGCTTCTTCGACGGTCTAACAGGATGGCCACAGAAGAGCCTCTCCACTGCCCAAACTCCACAATCTTCTGTTTCTACAGCCAACCTTGTAGAAACTGTTCCTGAGAAGAAGAGTCACTTTCATAGAGGCCTCACCTCACATTTGCGCTCTGTCTCAGAGACGTTGATGTTATTCAAATTTTGTTCAATGGTTTTGTACAGATGCTTCCTCTTAATCGAGCGCTTCTTAGAATTGTCCAAATCTTCTTTTTCACCACCTAGAAAAGGACAGTCCAGGAGTGGAAATTTTCTGCAGCATTTTTAACAAAAGCTTGCTGAGAATATTGTCAAAAGCGATTTAGTGAGAAAATACAACACCCCAACTATTGGTTGTTGTTTTTTTTAAATTCACTCATTAGGAAAAAAAAATTGGCTTTCAAGCAAATCTCATTATTCAAATTCTGGTTTGGGTGCCATAATACAACACTACCCTGAAAATTATACATTGTGCCTGTTAACAATGATGAAAGGATCCTCCTCCAATATGTGTATGTTGTGTCATTTCTGGATCTCAAATGTGTTATTATTTGCAAGAGGCTCAACTTTTCTGTTACTTTTACTTTTCTGCTGCAGAAATAATACTTAGTAAACCCTCCCTCTTATACCTGAAGTCAATAATTTACAGCTCCAGGGTTGCAAATAGCCAAAACCCTAATCAAAAATGGGTGGCACCATTTCCTCTCATTCGAAATGGGAATGGACATCGTTGTGCCATTCTTAGGACCTGACTTAAGATAGTTAAAAGGAAAAAAAAGTAAATCCTCCTTAAAGCAATAAAAACAATTCAAAAATCTTGGGTCCTTTATATATTCACGACACATCCCACCCCTTTTGCTTTCTGCTTCTTTCAGTCTGCTATTTAAGTACTGTATCATACTTGTTGCTAAAGATAGATGGTCCAATTTGCTCGATAATGTGAAAGTGACCTGCAGCAATGCTCCATGTTTTTCTGTTCCAGTGTTCAAATGAGCATAGGAAATAACAGTTTTAAAAATCCCACGACAGGAGAGAGGAATCTTAGGGAGAGGGGAGAGGCTTCTAAGAGCTAAACTATTTCAAATTCAGTTAGTAGCAGTGAAAAGCCCACCTGTATCCTGGTTATTCTCGGTCTCTGCAGGTGCAGCATCTCTGCCCAGCCCTCCAAGGACGCGATAAACATCTGCATGGACAGCATCCACTCTCACTGCGTAGATCTTTGCACTGGCATCTAGGGTGCCAGCTGCTACCTGTCGGTGCAAATGTAAATAAATGAGGTAGAGGCCAACCTGGGGATAGAGTTTATTTCTTAAATGCCTTTGACTAACACCCAACAGAACTTTTATTCTTTCCCTTTTCTTTTTCTCCTATACCTTTTTCTTCTATACTGTTCACCTGAAACTAGGCCTTTCAAAGCCGACATGGAAGATCAGCTTAATTTAGAAATAGGGCCAGGAATATTTGTCATTGTTTTCATATCTCAGCAACAATTACTTTTGCAAGCCTTTCTTTGGACATGGAGTGAGCCCCAGGGGTCTCAGGAGCAAATAGAAAGTGGACCAATCCACCTGTTTGTGAGGGATGGGGGAGTGGGAATGGCTGGTCTTTATTTCTTATTTCCAGCAGTCTTTCAGATAGACTTGTTCCATAAATCTCTAGAATGCTGGCCAGGTATCGGAAGGGGCGGGTTCTTCCGAGAGAAATGTAACCAAAAGGAAAAGGTAGTTTTGTGCTCATCGCCCAATCATCACAGTCTTTCAATCCAACATGCAATACGAAAGATAACCCAACATTTGCTGTTCATATTCTACGAAGTCGAATTAGAAAGAAACGTGACCTTGAAGTTGGTGACTTCGGAATCTTTCTGCTTGAGTATTTCAGTCATATAGTCAATGAGGTGTAAGCCAAATACATTCTTCGTGGTGATTTTCTGGAAAGAAAGAGTTAAACAAAACAAAACAGCGGGTGAACAACATGTTTAAGCAATGACTTCAACTGTGTGCATCACCAAGTTGAAAACGTTTCAGCAGTCTCATCTCTGAAATAGCAAGCCTACAATCTTTAACATTTTGGATTTCTTGCCTAAAATTGAGCAGCATCACTTTATATTAAGTGCCACCAATAGGTGAGGACTATAAGTGAACCACAACAATACTAACAAGTGTGCATGTCACAAGCCCTCCCTTAAAAAGAGGGAGGGTAGGAACTCCAGCTGGATATTTGAGGCGGTAGGCCTGTGTCTCTGAAGATCCTGCTAGGGCTATTAGTTTTCCCAATGGGCCACTGTCTTAGGACTACTCACTCCACAGAGATGTTGCTCTGGAGGGGGAGAAATAATAAGAGGGAGCGTTATGTGAACAGCCTTGAATTCTACAACACAAAAGTGGATATCATACATATATCAATTAAAAAAAAACCTCACAGTTCCCACAGTCAAGTGAAATGTCAAAAATTTTGTGAACTTTCATGGAACGCGTGGTCCTAATGCTAGCAAGTTTGAACAGTTCTTTTGTACAGTTGCGAGGAGCGAGCAGAAGTTTAACTCACATTTTCTGTTGAAAGTTTAATGCATGTGGAATAATGATCTGCAATCTGAGCATTGGACAATTGTGGGATTGGTGGCAGCGATGTCTCTGCTTGCCTACAAGACAAATGCAGACATATGGACATGAATAAGGCTGTCTGTCTCTCTGTCATCTACCATCTGTCTATCTATCTTATATCTATTTCCATCCATCTTATATCCATCCTTCTATCATCAATCTAGATCTATCTATCTATCTATCTATCTATCTATCTATCTATCTATCTATC
>NW_020769384.1:2859332-2888843 GCF_900518735.1 Pseudonaja textilis
ATCTATCTATCTATCTATCTATCTATCTATCTATCTATCTATCTATCTATCTATCTATCATCTCTATCCTCTACCTACCTACCCATCACATTCCACTGAACTTGGCCCATTTCTGTAAACTAATCATGCTTAAATTCTCACCTTCTTAAAACCTTCAAGGTGCATCCTAGCCTCCACTGTATATACTATTGCTATTAATCGTCCCATCCTTTCTTTCACCCATCTCCTCCCACTTGTGACTGTAACCTTGTTGCTTGTATCCTAACGGTTTTTATTCGCTGCTTCCTAGTATGACTTGATTGCTTATTTGTACTCTATGACTATTATTAAGTTTGTGTACCTTATGATTGATGAAGGTATCTTCTTTTATGTACACTGAGAGCATTTGCACCAAGACAAATTTCTTGTGTGCCAATAAAGAAATCACACTTGGCCAATAAAAAATTCTATTCTATTCTATATTCCTATTCTATTCTATATTCCTGTTCTATTCTATTCTTATTATACCCTATGACTATCATTAAGTGTTGTACCTTATGATTCTTGACTCTTGACAAATTATCTTTTTTCTTTTACTGAGAACATATGCACCGAAGACAAATTCTTTTTGTGTTCAATCACACTTGGCCAATAAAGAATTCTATTCTATTCTATTCTATTCTATTCTATTCTATTCTATTCTATTCTATTCTATTCTATTCTATTCTATCCTATCCTATCCCATTCTATTCTTTTCCATTCCTAAATCTATTCTATTCTTAATTCTATTCTATTTTATTCTAATATTCTGCATTCTATTATTTTAATTTGATTCTATTTTCTCATATTCTGCATTCTGTTCTATTCTATTCTAATTCTATTCACTGCATATTCCAGTGCATTGACACAGTCACGCTTTTTGGGTGGTGGGGCACGTGTGTGTGGACATTGCTCTTACTTGCTAACGGGAGACTGTATGGAGAGAGGCGATTCAGTGCTAAACTGTAGGTCGAACACTCTAGAGCGCCTTCGCTGTTTCCTCTCCCGTTCATCGTCGTTCTGCGGGCAGCTCTGCAGCACTGGGGTGCCAGAGCCACTGAGCGGCTGCCGTCTGGTGCCAGGGGACACAAACACATTGCCGGAAGAGGCACTGCCTTTGGAGCCGGCAGACTGTGGCGTTGAAAAGCTCATGATCCCTAGAGGGGGGGAAAAAAGAGACATCATCAGACTGAGGTTCTAGCTGATAGGCCCAGAATCCAGACTATTTACAATTAGAGACTGGAAATCTGTAGGCCCTGGAGGAAATGTTCAGCTGTTCTGACCAAGGCTTCCTGAGACATTAACAAATACATGTCAGTCCCAAACACTTTTTGTTTTATTTCAACGGCTGCGAATTATAGTCATTCACAGCCTGTAATGAGTCTCAAACAGTTTGTAAATGGTCCCATGGAAGTCTGCCAAAGTCCTTCGGGATAAGTCTGAGAAGCACCCACCTTTATCTTCCTTGAAATGCTGCCAATGACTAAATTGCCAATTACTTGCACAAGATCAAACGGAGCACAAATTCAGCACAGAGCTTCAGATTTCAAATTGACCAGAACGGACAAAGTTGCTTCCTGCAAAGGTTCCCATCCCTTTGCTCCTCCTTTATCTCTTATGGGAAGGGCCAATCATCTCCAAGCCTTACTCCCGAGTCACCCCTTTTGTCTTAAGTGTTCTTGCCTTCTGGCAGCTCTGCGCATGCGCACACTAGTAACAGGCTCCAACTGTTCCTCTGCCTCGCTGCTGTCAGATTCTGGAGGCTCCGGAGTCAGCGCATAACTCCCAGATGGCTCTGGCCCCCATCTCTGTATCGGACGCAGGACCATCGTCCAAGTCCTGCCCAGATTCCCGGACTGGCCCATGTTCCCCCTCACTGTCTGACTGTGCTGCCGTGTTCACAGGCTGCCCACGGACCACAGCATCAGCAATCCTCACTTCTGTCAATATTGGATAGGATGCCGGAGATGCTCAACCAGACAGGTGGGAAATGGCAATTCCCGGAAGTCATCCCGAAAGCATTCTGGGAGTCGTAGTTCCCACTCGTGGATGGAGGGGGGGGAGGAAGGTAGCTTTCGCTTTACTGTGAACGTGCATTTGGGGGCAACGGCAAGCTCTCGGGTTGTGACAGGTCAGAGGTCAAAGAATGATCCCGACGTTCCCCCAAAGTTAACACGGGTCGAAAAGAGCAGAACTTAAGCAAGGCCCTCCCGCGCGTGCGCACTTCCTCCCCTTTAAAACACGCCGCTGCTTTCCGCCCGCCAGCCAGCCGCCTCAATCACCCAACCGGGCTCTTTTAAGCCAATCAGACGGCGGGTTTTAGTCGGCCGCGCTCAGCTGCACCGATTGAACCGTCGAATCAGCAAACAGTTCAGACTCCCGCCCCTACTCACATAAGAACCAATCAGCGCGCAGTTCCCTAAGCAACGTTTCTCCCGCCCCGTTTTTTTTTTTTTGTTTGCGCGTGCGCGCGCGTTTCCCATCTTCCCGCTGAAAGTCGCCGAATTTACCTCAGGCAGGAGTTTTTAATTGCTGCATTCCCGGTTTTTTTTTAGCCCGCAAAGCGCTTCGCTCACCGGAGCTCGGGGGACGAGTCGCGGCCGCTCGTCGTCTTCAGGTGAAGAAGCTCTCCCCGGTGTCGTCGGCCATGAGTTCCCGCTCTGGAGACGGCGCCAGTTTGAATCGCCCCGCGGCCGCACTGCGCAGGCGCGGAGGATGCATGACATCATCACGCCGGGAGCAGATTTGGAGAGGCGCGTCATGGGGTGGGCGGAGTTAACGGGGCATAGAGACGATGCTGGGTGCATAGAGCTAGAAAAAAGCAGAGAGAATCCTCTCCTAGTGCTCGACTTAACCGTGGTTCGTTTAGCGACCGCTCAAAGTGACAACGGCGCTGAAAAAAGTGACTCGTGACTGTTTTTCATGGTTACGACCTTTGCAGCATCCTTAGAGTCACGCGAACACAATTCAGGTGTTTGGCAACTGGTTCATTAACAGATGAGTTGGAAGGGGCCTTGGAGGTCATCTAGTCCAACCCCTCCACCCATCCCATGTTGAAGACCATCGCTGGATCCCCTGTTGCGACCTTCTGACAAGCAAAGTTGATGGGGAAGCCGGATTCCCTTAACAACCGGGTCACAAACATCACTTATTAAGCGATTCACTTAACAAGGGTGGCAAGAACGGTCGTAAAATGCGGCAAAACACGCTTAACAAAGGTCTCACTTAACAGCGGGAATTGGGGGCTCAATTGGGGATCGTAAGTCGAGGACCACTTGTATTTGAGGAGTGTGACTATGCTTTAGTTGCAAGGAGAAGTCTGTAGTTTGCATAATCAGAAGGGTGTTTTTTTTAAAAAAAAGTTGAAATCTTTGTAGGAAAAATTGCCTGATTATTGTAGGGGGATAAAAAAAAGGATCATTTTTCATTTGTTTTTGTTTTTCTTTGTAATCTGGCTTGTTATAGCACTAGCACTTAGACTTATATACCGCTTTATAGTGCTTTTACATCCCTCTCAGCGGTTTACAGAGTCAGCCTCTTGCCCTCAACAATCTGGGTCCTCATTTGATGCACCTTGGAAGGACAGAAGGATGAGGGAGGGAGGGAGGAAAGAAGGAATGGAGGGAGGAAAGGAAGGAGGGAGGAAAGGGAGAGAGGGAGGAAAGAAGGAATGGAGGGAGGACAGAAGGAAGGAAAAAGGATGGAGGAAGGGAGGGAGGAAAGGAAGGAGGAAGGAAGAGCAATAGCATTTAGACTTATATACCACTTTATAGTGCTTTCTGGCCTTCTCTAAACAGTTTACAGAGTCAGCCTCTTGCCCCCAACAATCTGGATCCTCGTTTTACCCACCTCAGAAGGATGGAAGGCTGAGTCAATCTTGAGCCTGGTGAGATTCGAACTGCCAAATTGTAGGCAGCCGGCTGCAGAAGTATAGCTTGCAGTACTGAAGTTATACTTCAGAAGCTGGATATAAATAGGATTCTCAGCTATATCAGTAACAGGATGGTTTTCGAACAACGTGAAGTTACAACCAGAGATTTCTTTTCAAGAAAAGAGAATTCTGACAACCATTAATGTCAACTCAAAAATATTTCTCGTGTCTTTTAGAATTGTCAGCAGAAAGGGAATGGGGGGAGCAATGCATACCTTAGATAATTGCTAGGCAGCCGAAGCTTCTGGCGTGCAAGATTATTACTGGAGAGCATGATGGATGACTCTTGGCTATGGATGTGTCCCATTGGAGAATATACATCTGGGGGTGGGGGAAGACCAGGGTCAAAGGTGAAATGAATGATGTGTCTGAGAGTCGGCTGCACCCAGGTAACGCCGACATGTTCACTCCTAATAAATGATTTTTTTAAACAGAGAGATGCGGCTTGAGACTCATGATTTGAATGGGGGTGGATTGTCGGAGCCCTGATAGCTAGCTGACTCTTAAGGACAATAAAGTTAACTAACTAACAAATAAAGTCAACATGGAAGCCAGAATCGCTTAACAACTATGTTGCTAATGTAACAACTACAGTGATTCACTTAAGTGTTATGGCAAAAAAAGGGGGTTGTAAAATGGAGCGAAATTCAGTTAATGGCTCTTGCTTAGCGACAGAAATATTGGGCTGTTGTGGTTGTAAGTCAAGGACTATCTGTAGAAACTAGGAACCAACAAGTTCCCAACTCCAGCATCTCTGCCTTCACATCTCAGACACAGAACATTCTCCACTTGGGCTTGGAAAAGTTGAAAACTCAGAAAACTGGCAGGAGACTCTATAAACCCAGAAAGCAGTGGTGGGATTCAATTTTTTTTTACAACCAGTTCTGTGGGCGTGGCTTGGTGGGCGTGGCAGTGGAAAGATTCTACAAAATCCCCCATTCCCTCCCCACCCCACTAACCTGCTTTCCAGCTCCGTTCTCCTGTGCAAGGCACTCAAAAGAAGACCGAGCCAATCAGCTGGGACTCAGGAGGCGGAGAAGAGGTGGGATTGGCCGGTTCTCCGAACTACTGAAAATTCCCGCTACCGGTTCTGTGGAACCGGTCAGAACCGCCTGAATCCCTTCTCTGCCAGAAAGGATGGTATAAGAAACTTCAGAACAGAGTTTGCTGGAACCTTTATTTCAAGTCTAATAGAGCAAATTTGGAATTGAAATGTAGAAAAATATTGAAGAACCGCTGGCTCTAGGAAGCCGATCCTACTTGAAGGGGCTCCTTGAAGCGCTCCCGGCTGTTGCCCAGCTCATTGTGAAGCCGACCCAAATACCATCCCAGGACCATCGATGATGGGATACATCTCGCCCTTTCAGCTTTGTTTCACCTGATGGAGGCAATGCGGCTCCCCACCTTTTCGGCTCCGTTACGGATAGGTGGGCTCAGGGATGAGCCAAAGGAAACTGCCCTTTCAAAACAGAGCGGAGGGTTGCTATTCTTCAGGTGCTAACCAGAGAGTCCTCACTTGCTCGACCACTGGCACAAACTCATTCATGGCCTCCTGGTGAAGGATCGGGCTTAGGACCAAGTGCTCAAAAAGGTTGACCGGCGCGGCGCTCCGGAGGCTCTTGGGCAGAGGGATTTGAATAGGCAGAGCAATGTTCCCGATGAGGAAGTGCTCGAGATATTTTTCTTCCAAGGCAGTATTCATGTACAAGAGGAGATCTTGAAGCCGTTGTGCGATTTGCTCCGGCTCCCAGGAGGACAGGGGCCCCTGAAGCGAGAGGTGCATCAAACAAGTCTTGTAGTGGTAGTTTGTGAGCACCGGGTTCTTTTTGTCCGGGATCCCACTGGACTCTCTGAAAAAGATCAGGATCTGAAGACATTTCAGGTGGCAGCTGTGCTTGGGAGCTCGCTGGCTCACCCACTTGAAGAAGAGCAGCTCCTGGACGGCGAAACTTCGACGCCAAACTATACCGCTTAGGTTTTCCACCGGGTCGTCTCCGGTGGTCAGGAAGATGAGAGAGTCTCCTTGCTGCACTCCGAGTAAGATATCGATAAAGATCTCCTTCCTGGATTGAAGTTCTAGTTTCAGACGGCAGCTTTTGTTGGAATTCTGGATGGTGAGCGTTGAGTTGTACTTCTGGCCAAGAGCGTCCCATGCTTTGCTTACCAGATCATGAAACCACTGGATGGTTTTCTCCCCATCCAGGTGGGAACTGGTGCACAGGACGTGCATCAGGGATTTGCTCTGCTCTTCTTTGCTCAGTTCTCGTTCCGGATGATGGAGGGAGCACATCACATCTCCCAGCAGCCTCTCTCTCTTACACAGGCACTCTGCCTCTACCAAGACGTGGCCGTGCGTGCCTGGAGAAACCTCAGAGTCACTGATTTCCACGTGGAAGGAGTGGCCCTTGGGCGGCAGTATAGGCACAAGGACACGGAACGTTTTTGAGACCTCTGTGGACCACCCTTCAAAGGCACTGCCCACCCCGATGCAGTTCTCCAGCAAGAGCATGTTTTGACCTCGGCTCTCTTCCAGCAGGTCGTTGACTAACATCTCCACAAAATCGCACAAACTGGATATATCGCCCGTCTCGATATGCTGCTCGTAGAAAGCCTCCAACAATTTCTGCTTGGATTCGTAATCTTCCGGTTCTGGATCGGTGTCTTCAAAGTCGTCTTCACCGTTGGTGGTGGTGCTGGAGCCGTCCGTGCTGGACTCGTCGCTGGGCTCCCTTGCAACGGTGCGTCTGCAGCATCCAAACAGGATGACAATGACCAGCCCTACGTAAGGCCACCCATCCCAGGTGCCACCTGCCGTGTCGAGGTCCTCCGCGGCCCACTGTTCCCGGTTCTGTTTGAGATCCCAGTTCCAGTTCTTCTGGTCCATTTCCACTTGGAGGTGCCCCATTTCCGTAGTTAGCCGTTTCTCATGCTCCTGGAGACGATTCAGGGTGGTCAAATCTGTGACGTCGTTGACCAACAGGGGGTGATGGATTAATGCTAAGGCCGCCAGGAAAAGCAGAGGGACTACGGCCATATCTTAACACGGTGGTCCCTGGAAGGAAGCACAAACGATAGAGGTGTTCAAAGGATATCCAGGAAAGAGGAAAGTGTTGTTTTAAATGTACGACCGTTCTTAGGTATCAGTTCGTTGGATTTTTTAAAATATATGCAGGTATTCCTCTTCTCTGCACCCTTTCTAAGGTCTCAACACTCCTGTTGTTGTTTTTTGTGGCATCATGGTGACCAGAACTGGATGTCTTCTTCCAAGTATGACCTCACTGGTGCGGTATAAAGCATTACTATCACTTCTAGTGATCTTAAATGCTATCCCTCTGTGGATGTAGCATTAGGACTGCATTGGCTTTGTTGGCAGCAGAAGAGATTAGAGAAGAATTAAATATGCTTGTCCTCAACTCGAGGTGTGTGGTACAGGCCTATATTACAGTTGTATCAGTGAATGAACTGAAGATAATTGAAGGGAAACATTGGTTTATTATAAAGCACTCTGGGAAACAATTTGCATGTTAGGAATTACGAGGAAAACAAAATTGCAGCTATATCTTTGTAGGAATTCTAGGTGCGTTCCACAGAATGATATGCACAGTCCCAAAATTGCTGTCCTTCAAAACAGAGAACTGAAAATCCAACATTTATAAAAAGGAGTTGAAAAGGGGGACAGGATGGGACAAGCAAGTTAATTACGGGTTGTAGCCCTTCCTAGTTTCAAATTATCCTGGGAAAAGAGTCCGTCAGCATCTCAGTTGGGAACCCCAAGACATCCCCAGAATATCAAGACCTTCCCAACATCTCTGGACTGCTTAGCAGGTGAGGGAGTCCGGAGTAAGGATCCGTGGGAGGGTAGGTAGGAAGCTCACGATGGACATGATTCCACCACATCATTAAATCAGTTCTGGGTCATGAATTGACCCGAAGTCCGAACTCAGAGAAGAGTCTAGAGTCCCTTGGACTTCAAGGAGGTCAGACCAGTCGATCCTCCAGGAAAATCAACCCCGACTGCCCTTTGGAAAGACGGATTCTGAAGCTGGAGCTCAAATACTTTGGCCACCCAAGGAGAAGAGCGGAACTCCTTGGAAAAGACCCTGAGATTGGGAAAGGTGGAGGGCAAAAGGAGGCGACAGCATAAGATGAGATGGTTAGAAAGTATCATAGATGCGGTGGACTTGGCTTTGGCCAGACTTCAGGAGGCAGTGGAGGATGGGGAGTGGGGTCCTGCGGTGATCCATGGGGTCGAGAAGAGTCGGACATGATTGAACAACAGCAACCTATCTCACCCCTGCGTCCATTGTGCGATTTGGCCCTTACCTCACCTCATAATGGGAGATTAGATCCCTCTAGAATGTATAGGTAGTCCTAGATTTAACAACAGTTCATTTAGTGACTGTTCAAGTTAGAACGGAACTGAAAAAAGTGACTTGTGACACAACCGTTGCAGCATCCCCATGGTCATTTGAACAACATCTGGACAGTTAGCAACCGGTTCATATTTATGACGCAGATGCCACGTTTTTTGCAACCTTCTGACCAAGCAAAGTCAACGGGGAAGCCAGATTCACTTAACAGCTGTATTCCTAACTTAACAACCGCAGTGATTCACTTAGCAACTGTGGCCCAAGAGGTCCTAAGATGGAGCAAAATTCACTTAATGGTCTCACTTAACAACAGAAATGTTGGGATCAGTTGGGGTTATAGGTTGTGTATGCATTTGACCTGCCTGAACTCCTGATCATCGTGTTGCTAATGAGGCAAATTGTGCCTTCCTGGCAGGTGTCACCGATTCAGTCTTTCACACAGTCCATGCCAACCATTTCGGAGTCCACCATCAAGAAAACGGAGTAGTTAGAGACTCTCACCACCCCGGAACACTTCAAACCAATGAAGAAAACCTAAAGAAGGTGGACATTTTTCAGTATCTGGGATCCCACCTCCAAGGCAAGGGCTACATCAACGGTGAGGTGCCCGCAAGGGTGAACGCAGCCTGGATGCGTTGGTGAGAACTCAACCAGTGTATCATGCGACAGACAAATGCCAACCCATCTTAAACCTAAGATTTACAAGGCAAGCATCCTATTGCACGGGACGGCACTGAATGGTGGGCAGCGACAACAGCGACCGAAAGCTCTCTCCGTGCCATAGAAATGCGAAGGCTCCGTTGGATATCGGGCATCTCCCTTCTTGACCGCATCACAAATGACACCCTTCAGCAGCATTTTGGTGTGGCACCAATTACAGAGAAGATGAGAGAAGGCCAACTCTGCTGGTATGGACGTGTCCAGAGAGCAGCACCTTCCACTGGGGCCAAGATTGCCTACCCACTAGAGGTCAATGGCCCGTGACCTCGTGGGCATCCAAAACAGAGATGGCAAGACACCATCAACAAAGATATGCAAGCCAGGGGCCTGCGCCCTGGAGATGCAGCTGACCGTGAAAAGTGGCATTCAATAATCTGAAAAGCATATCCTGCCCTTGTGGGAATACGCTGGGGAGGAGGAGGAGGAGGAGGAAGAAGAAGAAAAAGCAAGAAGGTAAAAGAAGAGGAAGAAGGAAGCAGGAAGAAGCAGAAAAAGGAGTAAGAGAAGAAGACGGAGGAGAAGAAGACGGAGGAGGAGGAGGAGGAGGAGGAGGAGGAGAGAAAGAGAAAGAAAGTAGGCAGAGAAGATGAAGAAGATGAAGAAGAAAAGGAAGCAGGAAAGCAAAAGAAGGAGCAGAAGGAGAAGAAGAAGAAGAAACAAGAAAAGGAAGGAGAAGAAGAGGAAGAAGAAAAAGAAGGAAGAAGAAGTGAGGAGGAGAAGAAGAAGAAGAATCTCCACGTCTTGATCAGCTGCCTTCAGTTTTAATATCTGTTATTTTTGAGAGGCACACTTGTGTCTCTCGATGGCTGGGCGTTGACACTCCCTGTTTTACACAGAAGCAGAAATGGAGACTTCCCAGCAAGTTTTTTTAGGACTCTTTTGAGTCGGACCAAATGAGAAAACAGAGCGCAATGGATCTCTCCGACTATAGGATTGCCACTGCTGAAAGAGCGAGGCGGGGGATTTAATAAGCCGCCCAGAGTGACCTTGGGGTAAGACGAGCAATCCTATACATTTTTTATAAACCAAATAATCAATCATACTGTTTCTTGGGCTGTTGTTAAGATCAGACGGGTGGCTTATACTTTTTATAAACAAATTAACAAACAGATCCTGTGTCTTGGGTTGTTATAAAAAAAAAAACGCCTCAGAAACTGGCCCTAGAATTGGCCGCTGCGATACAGACGCAACCCTCACCAGCAGCCATGCTAGGGCCATGTCCTTCCTCCAACCCCAACCTACCTCTGGTGGCACGTAGGTTTTTAAGGGGCAGTGCATCTTAAACCAGGGATGCTCCATACCTTTTGCCTGCTCCTTCCTGGCACCATCACTTCCTAAGTCACAATCCCAGGTTTGCTCCAGCCTTCGGGGAGCCCCCATTGGCTGCCAGGTGCTGCACTGGTAGCCCCTTTCCCATTGTTACTTGACTGACTGTGAAGTCACGGCTGGCCTATAAAAGGGCATCAAATTCTGGCTCCCATTTGCAGATCCAGGACACCAGCATCCTCACCCTGCTTTTGGACAGGCGGTTCCCCCAGAATGTTCTACCACCAGCTTCCAGCAAGAAAAGGAAATATAGAGGTTATCACCGATTTCACGGGTGGGTTTAAACCTCTTGCAGCCATTGGAGGAAAGAGAAATGCCTCCCCCCCCACATTTTTCAGAGGGGGTCCTGCATTCCAAACAGGGGAAAAAAAAAAAAACCTTACAAGATGACATCCAAGGGATTTCTTTTTCCCCCCACCGCTTCTGCCGTAGTATAGTCAAATCATAGTCACAAATCAAAAGCATCAAACGGCAGCAATCCGTTTCAATTCTCTGAAAAAAGTGCACTGGGAAACGAAAGAGCTTTCCTAATACTATCAAGAGGAGAAGGAAAAGTTTTATGGAAATGGAAGGCGTTGTAGCAGGAAGAGCTTGGCAATCACATCTTATTCATTAGAAGGCAGGAGGCCTACCAGCAATTGGCTGCAGAACTCTGTTTAGCCACAGGATGGTGCCAAAGAGTGAGCCTTCTGTGTCGCTCTGCTGCCCTCTAGTGGTTTTTCTGAACTTTTCGAAGCACAGATGCAGGAGCCCTAGCTTAGCAGGTTGCGCAATTTCAACTGTACAACCAACAGGACCTAAACTTTTGCCCCGGCCTGTTGCTAGAGTAGAGTAGATACTTGATGGGTGCATTTGTAGAACATTGTAGATTCGTGGGAAAAGGAGGGGGAGGAAGGGAAGGAGGAAAAAGAAGAGAGAGAGAAAGAAAAAGGAAGGGAAAGAGAAAGGAAGGAAGAGAAAGAGAAGGAAGGGGGAGTGAGAAAGAAAGAAAATAAAAGCTCTTCCATCTTAACCTTACCTTGATTTGTTAGTGGGAGAGAGAACATCCCCGAGAGTGGAGAACATGGAGATCCATTTGCTAGTCAGTTTATAGTCAGGGGATAAAGGAAGGAAAAGAAAAGGGGGAGAGAGGAAGGGAGAGAAAGAAAGAAAGAATAGAAAGAAAGAAAGAAAACGAAAGAGAAGCATAGAGCTAGCCTGGCCAGCAGCACAAAACGCACTTGGGCCTGGGCAGTTAGAGTCACATGCCAGCGGTGCTTCCTAACGGCTTGGGAGTCTGGCCAGCTGTTGACACCTGCTCGGACGGGGGTGTAAATCCACCGCAACTCCACTGAAGTCTGCAGAAGGGCTCCAAATTTAACTTGTAACACATGGCCGTGCCCCTGAACTCTCCACCCGGAGTCTTTCTCCGACCCCAGAATCCTTCTCTAAGTCCTCTTATGAGGTGTCACATTGCAGTGGAATAAAACGGCAATTATGGGGATGTCACGAGAGGATTAGGCAGCAACGGGTGGACAAGCGGGCCATCTTAACTGAGGCCGCCTTGGTGCTGCAGCTCAAAGCAAGAGGAGGAGGAGGAGGACCGAGAAGGGTTGCAGGGACACTGTTGGGTCCATCCAGCTGCCTAAGAAGCACCACAACATCCCTGGATCTTCTGTTGACTGAAGGTCCTTCTAAGGACAGAAGCATCTTAGAGCTAAGGAGAAATTTCCTAACAGTGAGAACAATGGACTAGTGGAACAGAAGTTGCCTTCAGACGTTGTGGTGCTCCATCCATCACTGGAGGGTTTTTAAGAAAAGACTGGACTGCCATCTGTAAGAAATGGTGTAGGGTCTCCTTCTTGGGCAGGGTGGGAGGGTTGGACTAGATGACCTACAAGGTTCCTTCCAACTCTTATCATTCTGTTATTCTGGTATCTCAAGTGTTCCTGCTGACTTACGATTCGCTGAAGGGGGACACCTTGGAGATACTTGTGGTGGAGGGCCTTGAGCCAATGCTTGGAAAGGTTCTGCCTCCTCCCTGGGAAGGATGACCCAACCCCTAGCCTCATCGTGGTGCGCTCCACACAAAATTTGGGGCTGAAAGATTTGGACGGGACCTCTTCCATTCAGCCCTTTTCTTCCCGCTTCGGCTCCGTGATTCCCGAACCCACAATCTGTGCAACCTGTTCACCGTCTTCAAGAAGAATCCGAATTGGGTGCCATTTGGGGAGGGGGACTAAAGCGACACGGTACCCAAGTGTAACAGGAAGGTGTGAGTAGGACCCTCTTGAGGCACCGACGCTGAGAACCGTTTGAATAACCTTTGCAGGTTTACGCCCGGCTGTTGGCTCTGTGCCCTGCTGTGCCAAACGGGGGCCGAGGATTCAGCAATTCCGAATCCTGCCATCAATCAGAACGGCAGCTGGTTTGATTTACGAGGGTCCCTTGTAACGACAGCCAGCTAATCCCGGCCTCTTTACCTGGGATTACTGTCAATCATAGTTCATTACCTGTGGGTCCAATCGGTGCCCCGCATTTTCGGGGGCTGGATGGGGTGCACTTTTCCACTGGACCGCAGCCCCCCCCCCCGCCACCTCCCGCTGCCCTGGACGGCCTGTCATCGCAGCTATAAATAATGTGATTTGTTTGCCGAAGAACAAATTTAGCTTGTCCAAAAGGTCACCGTGCCGGGAGCCTAGCCTTGCTTCAAATAGTCTTCCATTAAAATGGTTCTCGTGTTTTGAGCTTCACAACCAAAGGAGGAGAAGGCTGAGGACATGGAAGGTGGCGAGGGGGCAGACTTCTCACCTTGTCCAAGGAAGAGCCTGCATTCTCCGAGGACGCTAAGATGACAGGAATAGCCAACACCCCAGAGGACAGTTGCAAAATGCAGATGGACCTCGACAGGGGTGCCTGGCTAAGGCAGGCTGCCCCGTTGCATCTTCGCTGGGAACAGAGAGGGGCCCAGGTTAGCCAGCATATAAAGTTGCAATTTGTACAGACCATCCTCAATTTACAATGTGTTCCGATATCTCAGGGGTTGCCACAAAGAAGAGGGAGTCAAGCTATTCTCCGAGGCACCCGAAGCCAGAACAAGAAGCAATGGATGTGTGGAAAGGGAACTTCGTGAGGACAGTGGTGACACCCAAGCAGGAAAAGCCCAAAGGGAACATCAGGCCAGCCATAAAACAAACTTGCATAGGAGAAGAGATTTAATAAAAGGTATTGAAAGAAGCCCCCTAGACAAAAGCCAAGTAATTAAGAAAGCTAGGGAAACAAGAAAAAGAAATCCCTTACAAACAACAGGTCATGCCAAATCAGCAAAACAAATAGACAAAAGACACGAAATAAATTCCATAGCAGACAGGAGATTGCCACCAAACAAATATAAGAAAACATTAGGATGAAACTGATAATCCAATCAAACCACCCTGCAGAGTTTACCATCTGGCGGAAATGAAGACAACCCCTGACAGGATTTAAAACATTAAGAAATACAAACACAAGCACACACACTCAAAAGGAGAAAAGGTATAAAAATCAGGGGTTTATTATACAAAGATGGCTAGCCCCAGGAACGCAGACTTCTTGCTATCTCTTGCCTTCCTGAAAAATAAACCAGCTTCCAAGCAGTTGTCTGTGTCCTTGCACCGGAGCTCTCCCAGCAGGAAAATCGAGCCCTCAGAAGAAAGGCATTTTCCAGCCTTTCAACAGATGGAAATGAACTATGGAGAAACTTCCTAATCAGTGCAACAATTTGCCTCCAGAAGTTGTGGGTGCTTTATCACTAAAGGCTTTCAAGGAGAGATTTGACAGCCAGTTGTCTGAAATGATATAGGGTTTCCTGCCTAAGCAAGCAAGTTGAACTACTGTACAAGACCTCCAAGGTCCCTTCTAACTCAGTCCTTCTGTTTTATTCTGTTCTGTTTCGTTCTAAAATGAAATTCAGTGTAGAGAAGAGTACGTGTTTACACTTAGGCAAGATAAACTAAAAGCACAGGCACGGATTAGGTGAAACTCCGCTCAATAACCGTAACGGAGAGAGGGATTTTGGAGCCATAGGGGGCAATCATTTAAATATGAGCCAGCAAGGGTGTGGCATTAGCCAAAAAAGCCAATGTAATCCTAAACTGCATTAACAGAGGGGTACAATCGAGATCAAGGGAGGCACTAATACCACTCTATAAAGCCTTAGTAAGGCCACACCTAGAGTACTGCACCCAGTTTTGGTCACCAGACTATAAAAAAGTGCAGAGAAGAGCAACCAGGATGATGAGGGGACTGGAGGCTAAAACATCTGAAGAACGGTTGCAGGAACTGGGCTTGGCTGGTCTAGTGAAGAGAAGGACCAGGGGAGACAGGATAATATCTTCCAATATTTGAGGGGCTGCCCCAGAGAGGAGGAAGGGGGTCAATCTATTTTCTACAGCGCCTGTAGGCCAACAAGGAATAATGGATGGAAACTGAACAAGGAGAGATTCAGCCTGGAAGTAAGGAAAGCCTACACCATTTCTGACAAATGGCAGTGCAGCCTCTTCTTGAAAGCTTCCAGTGATGAAGTGATCAACTTCTGTTCCATTGGTTGATTGTTCTCACTGTCAGAAAATATCTCCTTATTTCTCTGCGCTTTTTCTAGAATCTCAACATCTTTTTTTATAATGTGGTGACCAAAACTGGATGCAGTACTCTAGGTGTGGTCTTACTAAGGCTTTATAGAGTGATATTAGTACCTCCCTCGGTCTCGATTGTATCCCTCTGTTAATGCAACTGAGGATTGCGTTGGCCTTTTTGGCTGCCGTTGCACACTGCTGGCTCCTATTTAGCTGGTTGTCCACTAAGACTCCAAGATCCCTCTCCCAGTTCCTGCTATTGAGCCTGGTTTCACCCAATCTATATGTGGACTTTGGGTTTTTCTTGCCTAAGTGTAGGACTTCACTTTTCTCTACATTGAATTTCATTTTGTTAGATACGGCCCGGGGTTCTAGTCTGTCAAGATCCATCTGGATCTTGAGCCCATCATAATTGCCTTCTGCGGTGAATTCCCTCGCATGACACGACCAAAATAAGCGAGGCACGGTTTCGTGGTTTTTTGCCTTCCAGGGACACATCTGACGTTATGGGCTGCAGTAGTAGCTTGTTCGTCCGAGGAAGACTGCAGGAACTGTCTCCAGCAGCTCAGTTCAAATGAGGGTTGGACTGTCTTCCCATCTTGCTTTTTAAATCACTTGCTAGTTTTTTTTTTTCACCCTTTTCCTTTTCTGTTGGTCGCAGAAGAAAATGGAGAGTTGGTAGCTTTCGATGGATCACACCACCTGTTTTATGGAGCGCTGAAGGGACCCACCTGAGATTTCTGGGGAAATGTTCACGACATTCAATTTTCGGGCTGTGGGCTCTGCATGCAGAAATGCCTCAAAAAGATTTCTTTGTAAAGGATGGGAGAGGGAGATGGGGGGGGCGGGGGCTACCCCACTGAATTTCAGAGCTGGAGCCATTTTGGCCAAAGAGTAAAATATTTCCCAGCAGGATGGCTTCTCAGCTGTTTCCATTTGTCCCCGGATTCCAGCTTGTGTCAGGACAGCTGTTGGTGGAGGGGGGGGGGACCAGAGTAAGATGGGGAGAGTGGGGGTAGCTTTCACAGAGGGTAAAACCCGGAGCAATAAAGAAAACAATGCATGGAAGTGGCACCAGGCCATAAAAGCAGAAGGACACACGGAACATGGAACACGTCTGCCTCTCTCCTGCTCTCAAGAAGAAGCTAAAACTCGACAACTAAAATTCTCTCTCTCTGTGTGTAAGAGGAGATAGCAAAAAAAAAAAGGAGGAAAAAGAAAACTTTTTTTAAAAAATGCACCCGTAGTTTGCAAATTTAGAGTATTACAACTGATCGGTGGAAGCAGCCCACAGTTGGCAAAGACGTTATATATCAATCTTCGCCTCCTCCTTAACTGGGCTGATGGATCGGCGAATGGTTGGGCCACTGTGCCAACAGCTGAGATAAGTTTACATGAAGAAAGGAGAATATTTGTAGCACAGGGTTGACATGAGGGGTCCTTGGTGCTCCCTGGGTTTGCTTGGTTTCTTGGTTTGTTACCCAAACATCACCAGTGCTGGTCCTTCTTCTCCGTCCCAGCGCTGAGACGTTACCTAGTTTGGGTAATGAAACCTCTGTAAGAAGACAAGCTCAGAAGAGCACCAAGGACCTCTCATAAGTTTACATATTGGCCATCTGTAGTCTGGGAACTGGTGGTTCTTGGCCTCACTGGAGAAAAAGTCAACTTTCTTTCCAGTCCGGATGAATTCCCGATTCCTGCAGCAAGACAGAAATGTTTTTGCCAAGGTTTACTCCCAAGATGTTTTATCTGCACCGTTCAGATTTCCTGGTGGTCTTCCCTCAATGTTGCTGTCAACCCTTTAAGAGAGGCCAGGTGAAAAAACGAACTGCTCAAAGAAGCCCGGGGACTCCACTTTATTCATGCAGGATATAATCATGGAATCTTGAAAGTCTGATAACATTTTCCCTTTCATCCCCATTCTACCATCAAGAGCCCAGGAGAAGTCAAATTTCTTTCTAACTTCTTCTTCCTTTCCCAGCCTTCATCCTCGCTTTGCTAACTGCCTTGGCCTACCTTCTCCAAGGTCGTCTCATCTGGTGGTCCACGAGAAAATTGTGGTGGTCCTTGGGAAAATCCCCCAAAAAGGTCTGCAGGAAAATCCCCCACCCCATTTTCCTACCGATTGATCATTCTTTATTTGGGATCGCAGGATACTGTCTTTCTTTCTTCCTCTCTCTCTCTTTTCCCACACCCCAGAATGGAGCTGAAAAGGAGGTTAGTGAGGGAATGTGGCTGCCTTGGAGGGGATGAGGGTGTGTGAGGGACCCCTGTGTGTGTTTGTGTGTGTGTTTGTGAGAGAGAGAAAGGAAGAGAGAGAGAGAACATCACTACCAGCCCTCCAAGGTTAGATCGAATCTCTCTCTCTCTCTCTCTCTCTCTCTCTCTCTCTCTCTCCCACCAATATCAGCAAGCCACCATCAGTCAAAATTCATATTAGTGGTCCGCAGGATTTAAAATTATGAGTTTGGTGGTCCCTGAGGTCCAAAAGTTTGGTGACACTTGCTCTATATGGTTGTCTGCACCTAACAAGTTCAGATGCCACACAGTATTTGGAGAAGTTTGTATTTAGCAGGCCCATTTCCTGGTCTTGGTCCCACTGAGGTCCCCATCAAGGTCCCACCAAGTCCCAGGAAGAGATGCAATGACCAGAGGCCCATTCACACCTGACCACATCTTCCTCTTCTCCAGAAATGGTATCCGCTTAAAACTAAGGACCCATTCGGCTGCTGTAGAGCCCTGACCAGCATCCTGGGTCATCCAGAGGACTGCAGAATAGAAATACAGTATTTGTGGAAGACGTTCACCTGATCTTATGCGTAGCCACCTTCCTAACCTGGGGCCTTCCAGATGTATGGGAATGTAACACCCATCACATCTGAATTGGGGTGGTGGTGAGGGAGACAGACAGACTGGGGAAGGCTGAATTTCAGGCTTGCGAGAAAACCAGCGGCACCCAAGACATCTTGGGCGCGAGTTGAAAGTTCTCCGAAACTTGCAGCTGTCTGGAGTGAAGACAGGATTCCCGAGTAACTAGCAGTCTGTCTCGAGAGCCCGGGAGACGAGAAAGCAAAGCTGGAGCGTGCCTCAATCCTTCCCCCCGAAAGGAAACATGGAAACCTGACCTTCTCCTTGAGATGGCTCCGAAGCAGCCACCCCCACTCCATCTTTCAAGGCCTAATTAGCCAACAAGAGTGCTGGCATCTCCCACCTGTCATTCGGTCCGGAATACTCAGCCTTGGACAAAAGTGACCCAAGAAAACTTCTCAAGAAAGCATCCCACGGCTACTCAGGTAGCCAGACTAAGTCTCTGGAGAGTCTCATCCAGGTCGTGGTTGAACCCCAAAGGGTCCCTTTTCAAAAGGCAACTGGACATTCTTGATTTTCCTTTGGAGACATTTGGAGAAGCGAAACGTCTTGAAGGAAAAACAAAGGAAGTCCAAGTTGCCTTTTGAAAAAGGACCCCTTGGGCAAACGATGCAGCCATTTCTGAAATTTATCTCCTGCCAGTTTCATCTCACTTTTTCCCTGCCTTGCCTTCAGGAAGGCCTGTGAACCTCTAGAAGTCTCCTTTTCCCAGTCTCCATCACCACAAACATTCCTCCAAAGATCTTCCTTCCAGAATCCTGAATATTCCTAGGTAAAGTTTTCAGGGTAACCATTTGTGTCGGTCACCGGAACCAGAGGTTTCGTCTTCCGAGTTTTCAGCTTCATGCTGGAGCCCATCCTCAGGGGAACGCCTCTCTATCAGGATGTCTGCTTTGGGTTATTCTTTGCATTGTGTTTATGGGGTGCCCGGTTGCATGTGGCTTCATTGTTTGTAGGTTGTTGGCCTTGCGTGCGGTGAAGGAATCCCAAAGCCAAACCGATCGAAGCATTTAGCCAACCCTCTCTCTCACGAAAGAAGGCAAATTTTATACACGCTCCGGGAAAACGTTGCAGGATCCAATCTGGCTTGGAAAAGGGAATCACACAATTCCCAGGTCCCTGCAACCCTCATAAGTACATGCCAGTTGCCAAGGGCCTGAATTTTGATCGTGTGATCACGGAGAGGCTACAACGGTTGCGTGAAAAATGACTGCGTCCAGTTTTGGTTGCCACGATGTAAAAAGGATGTTGGGACTCTAGAAAGAGAGCAGAGAGGAGCAACAAAGATAATTAGGGGACTGGAGGCGAAAACCTACGAGGTACGGTGGCGGGAATTGGGCTTTGTCTGGTGTGATGAAAAGAAGGACTAGGAGAGACATGATAGCAGTGGTCCAACATCTCAAAGGTTGCCCCAAAGAAGAGGGAGTCAGGGTATTCCCCAAAGCCCCTGAGGGCAGGACAAGAAGCAACAAGTGGAAACTGATCAAGGAGAGAAGCAACTAAGAACGAAGGAGAAATTTCCTGACAATTAGAACAATTAACCAGTGGAACAACTTGCCTCCAGAGGTTGTAAATGCTTCAACCCTGGAAGTTTTTAAGAAGAGATTGGACAACCCTTTGTCTGAAGCGGTGTAGGGCTTCCTGCCTAGGCAGGGGGTTGGACTGGATGACCTCCAAGGTCCCTTCCCGCTCTGTTATTCTATTTCCATTTCTAAAAATGGTAGTAAGTTACTTTCCGCCCCAGTCGTTTCAATTTAGAGAAGTGGCTGCCCATTTACCGAAATGGCTGCAAATCTCCGCCCGGTGAGAATCCAAAAAGGAAGATTTCCAGTTGGGATCAGAGAGACTTTCAGATCTGACCTTGTAAGAAGGGCTCTGGACTCCCAGGAAATGTTAAACACACACACACACACACACACACACATGCACATTCCAAGCAACTGGTGCTGAAATATGCATTTTTAGCCTCGTCTCCGGAGCAGGCTGAGCAGAACCGCGGTCTCTCAGCTGTCCTCCTTCCATCCATCCCCACTTCAGGCCAACTTCCCCAGCCCGCTTGGGGAGAAGCATGGCTGATTGGCACCTGGTTAGGCTGCACTCAGCTGTCCCTGATATTTGACACACAGACGCTCTCTCTCACACACATACATACATCCACACCCCTCCTTCCTGCCAAACCAAAAAAAAACAAAAACCCATCGGCCCTGGGAAAGGGAAATAAACACGCAAGGGAAAGCGGGGTGGCAGGGTTGAAAGGGGAAAAAGAAGTCCTACTTCCAGAGCAAAAGAGACCCTCGGGACGTTGCCAGTGTCTTTTGGGTAGAGGGATACCCTGCAGCCAGATCTTGAGGTAGATCTGCTGGGAAGAAAGTGGCCCTCTTGAAAAATGGTTGTGTGAAGAGGACCTCTTTGACTGGAGATTTTAGAACTGGATAAACACCCAAAGCTTCCCTGAGAAAGAGTTCTCTAGCCTGGACCGTTTCTTCTTTTGTAAAAGGGACTTCTTCAAGATTACCACCATATTTTATTTTCCCTTCCTCTTGAACCTTTCCCCATCAATCCACCCTGGGATTTTCCATCAGGAAGGCCCTTTGCAACGCGTGGCACACGGGGCAACCTTCTCTTCCTCCTCCTCTACTCCAAACTGGAAGGAGAGCTTGGGTTTTTTCCTGCATCTTTGGGAACTATGTCAACATTGTTGGAAGCCTCCGATGGAAATGCGAAGGAGGTACAACCACAAACTCTCTCAGGAACAACCGGCGTGGAAAGCGGTGGTAAGACATGGGGTTTGGGGGGGAAAAAATCAGGTTGGTTTGGGGATCTTGCAAACCACTGACACGGGAGGGGGCTACTTTTGAGAATGTGCAGCCCTCTCCCCACTTTAGACAGATAAACTATATCCTGTAATCATGGTTAAGTCAAATCGGACTAAAGAATCCAAGACTTGCTGGAAAATGCTCCCGTCATCCATTATGTATGGCTAATGCTTACGCTGTCCTAGCGTTGCCTCGGGTCAAACAAGTTTAGCTCCTTCCTTGATCCCATTTTTCTGCCACCACAACATTAACATTGTTTTAAAATGCAGATGGAATAGAATAGAATTCTTTTATTGGCCAGGTGTGGTTGGACACACAAGGAATTTGTCTTGGTGCAAATGCTCTCAGTGTAGATAAAAGAAAAGATACATTCATCAAGAGTCAAGAATCATCAGGTACAAACACTTAATAACAGTCATAAGGTACAATAAGACTAGCATAGTATAGTATACTATAGTATAGAATAGAATAGAATAGAATAGAATAGAATTCTTTTAATGGCCAAGTGTGGTTGGACACACAAGGAATCTGTCTTGGTGCAAATGCTCTCAGTATACATAAACGAAAAGATACATTCATCAAGAGTCAAGAATCATCAGGTACAAACACTTAATAACAGCCATAGGGTACAATAAGAATAGAATAGAATAGAATAGAATAGAATAGAATTCTTTATTGGCCAAGTGTGATTGAACACACAAGGAATTTCTCTTGGTGCAAATACTCTCAGTGTACATAAAAAGAAAAGATACATTCATCAAGAGTCAAGAATCATCATCAATACTTAATAACAGTCATCGGGTACAATAAGCCATCAAATCATACTAGGAAACTGTCAATATAAATCGTAAGGATGCAAGCGACAAAGTTACAGTCCTACAGTCCCAAGTGGGAGGAGATGGGTGATGGGAAGATTAATAGTAATAGTAGTGCAGACTTTGTAAATAGTGGGACAGTGTTGAGGGAATTATTTGTTTAGCAGAGGGATGGCGTTTGGGAAAAAAAACGTCCTCTAGTTGTTTTGGTGTGCGGGGCTCTATAGTTTGCATTGCCATATGGAAGGGGAAACACTTTTCTTGACCTAGTATAACATGCTCAAAGTGTAAGACGAGGTCCCAATGTATGTAGATTTAGGGAACCGGAGTGTTTCTCATGGAAGGAAAGAAAGGGAAATCGACCAAACATTCAAGGGCCTGTGGTAACCCTCAGTGAGAAAGGGGTGACCGCTTCAAATATTAATTGCAAGGTTTGAGCAGTTTCGTCAAGTCTCACAATTCCTGGAGATCTTTAATGCTGAACTGACTAGCTTCTCCTGTGTCTGCAAAAATTCCCTGAAGAAAAGCTGCCTGCTGTTCTCGAGTCCCATTTTGATAATTTTTGGGATTCAGCAGAAGAAAAATGCCATTCAGGGGAATGGGGAAAATATTATCTTATGTTTACATTCCATGCGCAATAGGATTATACTTGCTATTTTGCAATTTGGTGTTTTAAAAAATAATATAGAAGAAGCAACCATTCTGCCTTGGCCTCCTTGGTCCCTATATTTCCCTATGTCCCTAATATTTCTGCCATGCTCTCTACCGATGAAAACAACTTTTAAAAAAAATTCCAGTTGCCCGCAGATTGATTCTCCTTCATACGTGTGTTTAAAGAGGCTTTCCTGGTTGGTTGAGTTGAAACGGTTCACAGAGCAGCGTGCAAAGCAACGTCGACAACCAAAGAAGATAACCCAAACAGCTGACTCCAAAGTGGAGGGAGGAGGAAAAATGAGAATATTGTTGCAAAGTAAAGCTAAAATAGGACAGAAGAGAATATTTGCAACTCGGTGTTGAAATGAGGGGTCCTTGGTGCTCTTGGAGTTTGGTGGATTTTCTTTCAGACGTTTCATGACCAAACCTGGTAGCACTATCAGTGCTAGAAGGGAGTGGGGTTTGTGAGGAGGAGGAGGAGGAGGAGGAGGAGGAGGAGGAGGAGGAGGAGGAATCGGGCTGGCCATTGTAGGGTCCTTGGTGTTTTCTGAGCTTGGTGGTTTTCTTGCATATGTTTCATGACCAAACCTGGTAACACCATCAGTACTAGAAGGGAGTGGGGTTTGTGAGGAGGAGGAGGAGGAGGAGGAGGAGTGGGGGTGGCCATGGTAGGGTCCTTGGTGTTCTCTGAGCTTGGTGGTTTTCTTGCAGGTGTTTCATGACCAAACTAGGTAACATCATCAGTGCAATGCCTGGCTGGGATGAAAAGAGTTAGGGAGAAGGGGAGCCAAGAGGAGCTGCTCTCTCCACAGAGACCACCGTGGGGTTGCTTCTCATTCCCAGCAACAATCGGATGGTGTGGGATTGTATTGCTTTGCTGTACAGGTAGTCCTTGACTTACGATTGGCGGCTTAGTGACTTCTTAAAGAGATCAGGAAAGCTCTCTGGGGTCCAGGGCCCGTGTGAACGCTGAAGCTGGCTTAACCAAGACCATCTTGGAGGCTTCAGTGCTGCCACCCGGGAGCTGAGGGATAGGGAGGGGGAGTAGAAGTGGGGTTTTGTAGGCAAAACAAAATAGTTTGTCTTGGGAACCAAGGACATCCCCACAGGGGGCTGAAGGGAGGAGGAGCAAAGTTGCCAAGCAACCAGCCAGCGCCTTGAGTGGACCATGTGACTGATTGTTTGGGGAATTGGGGGAAACTTTTACCTTTTTAAAAAAAATCATTTTGTATCTTATTTATTGTACTGCATTTCAGTTACGTCTTAAATTCTATTTTACGTTTTATAGACTTCCTTTCCTATCCCTCCATACATAAAAATTGTCCCATACTTTATAATATTCTGATGTGTCCTGTTCTTTCAGTTCTAATGTCAAACTGTCTTGTTCGGCGCATCGAAGAACCTTATCGATTATTGCTTCGTCGTTTGGAATTTCTTTTAACTTCCGAGTTTGGGCAAGCGAGAGTCTCGCTGCCGTAATTGACATGAATAACTGGGTAACGTTTACTTTTAATTCGATGAAAATCGCAGGAACATTCAGAGTTGGTTTTCACCAGTCGGTGCCAAGAGGATACATCTAACGAACTTGCTCGTTGAGGAGCCTGCTTGACTCAAGAGTTCTGTTTGCGACAGGCGTAATTCCTTGATGACATTCTTCTGTCCTCCTTTCCCCTCTCCAGGAGAAAATGGCGAGACCTCTCGAGGCAAATCTTCAGATTCCAGCGGTGAAGAGGAAGCCAGCACGGGTCAAAAAAAGCCTCGCAGGCACAGGACCCATTTCACCAGCCAGCAGCTGCAGGAGCTGGAGGCTACTTTTCAGCGAAATCGCTACCCGGACATGAGCACAAGGGAAGAGATAGCGGGCTGGACCAATCTGACGGAGCCGAGGATAAGGGTGAGGGTCCCCGTGGAAAGAGGCGATGGGGAGCGGGGAAACAAGGGAAACGGCTCCTCAAATTAGCTCAGCCACCCCAGGGATGGATCCTGGAAGAAGGGAGTGGCCTGAAAGCCAAACCTTGGCAAGATGAGCCACGGTGGCCCAGTGGTGAGAGTGCGGTATTGCAGGCTGCTTCTGTTGACTGCCGGCTGACTGCAATTTGGCAGTTTGATTCTCACCAGGCTCCAGGTTGACTCAGCCTTCCTTCTTTCTGAGGTGGGTAAAATGAGGATCCAGATTGTTGGGGGCAAGAGGCTGACTCTGTAAACTACTTAGGGAGGGCTGTAAAAGCACTGTGAAGCAGTATATAAGTCTAAGTGCTATTGCTATTCCTTCCTTCCTTCCTTCCTTCCTTCCTTCCTTCCTCCCTCCCTCCCTCCCTCCCTCCCTCCCTCCCTTCCTTCCTTCCTCTTATTACCTTTCTCCTTCACCTTCCTGGTGCTGCAATGCTTAGAATGAAGTATTGCAGGCTAACTCTGCCCAGTGTTAGGAGTTCGATCCTGACCGGCTCCTTCCAAGGTCAGTAAAATGATCACCCAGATTGTTGGGAACAAGAGGCTGATTCTATAAACCGCTTAGAGAGGGATGTAAAAGCCCTGTGAAGTGGTATATAAGTCTAAGGGCTATTGCTATTCCTTCCTTCCTGTTAAAAATGCAGTATTGCAGGTTGACTCTGCCCACTGCCAGCAGTTCAATCCTCACTGTCTCAAGGTTGACTCAGCCTTCTGTCCTTCCAAGGACCATAAAATGAGGATGCAGGTTGTTGGGGGCAAGAGGCTGACTCTGCTTAGAGAAGGCTGTAAAAGCACTGTGAAGCGATATGCGCTATAAGTCTAAGCACTTTTGCTAAGATCAGAGTTTCTTGGCTCACCTTTCTTTGAAGTATTGATATCAGTTTATAATGCCTTGGTAAGACCACACTTGGAATACCACATCAAGCTTTGATTGTCACAATCTAGAAATGAGTGCAGAGAAGAGCAACAAAGAGGGTAAGGGGGTTGGAGGCTAAAACATATGAAGAACGGTTGCAGGAATTGGGTATGTTTAGTTTGGTGAAAAGAAGGTCTGGGGGGACATGATAGCCGTGTTCTGATATCTCAGGGGTTGCCCGAGGGAGTCAAGCTGTTCCCCAAAGCCCCTGAGGGCAGGACAAGAAGCAACCGATGGAAACTAATTCAGGAGAGAAGCAACTTAGAACTAAGGAGGAATTTCCTGACAGTGAGAACAATTCATCAGTGGAACAACTTGTGAATGCTCCAACACTGGAAGTTTTTTAAGAAGAGTTTGGATAGCCACTTGTCTGAAATGCTATAGGGGTTCCTGCCTGAACAGGGGGCTGGGCTAGAGGACCTCTAAGGTCCCTTCCAACTCTGTTATTCCGTTATACCCCAACTTCTTCAGGAATTGTCAACTTTTGTGAGGTTGGCAAACTCGCAAAAGAAAGGAGAGATCTTTAGGGCCAGTAGGACAAGGTGGCAGAATCTTGAAAGCCCATCAAAGCAATTCTCCAGCTCATCTTAGACCTTGTGTAATTAAGGTGGAATTGCTTTCCTTTGGGGTCTCCAGACTTTGCAACTTTGAGACTTGTGGACTTCAATTCTCAGAACTCTCCAGTCAGCAAGGCTAGCTGAGAAATGCTGGGAGTTGACAAGTCTTAAAGTTGCCATTGCAAATGTCCAGCTGTCTGCAAGGAGGATCAATCCTTCCATTCTCCAGAAAAACCAGAAAGTCCAGTTGCCTCCTGGAAAAAGCACCGTTAGGACAACCATGACCTGGAGGATAGAGTATCTCCATAGACGTTGAGTAGGCTTCAAACTTCCTCACACTTCTGCCTCTCCAAGGCACGTCTTTTGCAGTGCAGAGTTTTTCTCCTCTGCCTTTCCATACACATTCCAATCCCAGTTGTGTTGAGGCCACATTCTGGTTGGGAACTGGGGGTGGGGTGGGGGATTGAGTGACAGTGCATCTGGAAGACAGCAGAAGGGGAAAGACTGGAAGGAAAACTGGTGTAAATCACCGTGAAATGATGGGATGATATGTCCGATTTGAGGCTTGCAGGCTGGCTTAAGTCTTGTTGCTGCAACACACTGGTTTTTCTTTTTTGTTTTTAAAACACACACACACACACACCACATGCCCTATGATTGTTCACGCATTCCTCTATGGAAGCATGGAGAATGGGACAAACTAAAAGCATTCATAGGTGTATTTTGCGAACGTCAGTAAATATACGTCTCCCGGGATAAGCGCTTGCGGGATACAGTCTGAATCGGTCCCCGAGAGCAAAGGTTTATTCTTCCAAGGATAAAGTTCTATCTTCAGGGAACTTCAGTCTCTAAAATGTGAACATCAACAACCTTCACAACCTTTTCCATACCCTGCAGCCCTAAAATGCTTCTGATATATTCCCACGGCCCCTTAAAAACATAAATAATTATATGTATATAATATATACATATATATGCCAAGTACCACTCACTCATCACAAAATCTCCAGAACTGTAAAGCCTACAAACTTGAAATTTGGCACATATGTTCCTCTTGACTTCTAGGTGCTTGCTAAGAAAGGGTTTTTCGAAATGACCATTGGATCATTAGTATTTCACTATTATTTCTTATACAGCAATTAACACGCTCTGATGCTAAGGAGTTCTACTCCCCTTCCCCACCTGAAAAGAACTCTGCTCCAACTGCCAGTTGCCTCACCTTCCGTTACCTCAGTTCAAACAGGCAGACGTTCCACTCCTTCACTCAGGAGCAGCCTGGGGCTCCTTATAGCACTAAACGTCGGTACCTCGCCAAAACGTCTACGCCTTCCATCTATGGAACTGCTTATGGACTCCAGGAGGCGGGAGCGATATTCCCTTATGTGTTTCAATCACCGGCCAGCACTGAGCCAATGGATCATAAACGGATTTCTCTGCATAGCCCAATCACAAAGTTTTGTCACAAAGCATGGGTATCCCGCTAGCTATACATGTATACTATAATTTTGAAACTTCTAAACCCAAGTTTTTCGGGGAGTGGCGGGGCTGGAATATCATCTCACAATCCCTGCACTAGGCTGTTTTACCTGTTGTATTTATATGGTGCCTGGTGGTATGAGCTTTTAGTGGTTAATTAGGGCATGGATGACCAGTTATTAAGTCTTTACTTGCTGTTTCCTTGTGTGTCCCTGTCCCCTCGGCTCCTAAGTACCTGGTAGGCTGGGGGTCAATCAGCACCCCAATGGACTGACAAGGGGCTTGTTTCCCAGACTTAAACCATCTCTCTGGCTATTTTTGTTCCTGCTCAGCCAACAATTGTATTAGTTGTGGAAAAAAATATATGAAGGCATGTCCTTGTTCAAAATACGTTCATAGGACCTGAAGGGCAGGAACTGTTTGGATCAAGAAATTCAAATTATTTTTCAGATAATCAGAGTTGGAAGGGACCTTGTAGATCATCTAGTCCAACCCCCTGCCCAAGCAGGAGACCCTACACCATTTCTGACAGATGGCAGTCCAGTCTCTTCTTCAAAGCCTCCAGGGATGAAACTCCCACAACTTCTGTCCGACCGGTTGATTGTTCTCACTGTCGGAAAATTCCTCCTTATTTCCAGGTTGAATCTCTCCTTGTTCAGTTTCCATCCATTATTCCTTGTCTGGCCTTCAGGTTCCTTGGAAAATAGCTTGACCCCCCCTCCCTCCTCTCTGTGGCAGCCCCTCAAATATTGGAAGGCTGCTCTCCTGTCTCCCCTGGTCCTTTTCTTCCCTAGACTAGCCAGGCCCAGTTCCTGCAATCATTCTTCATACGTTTTAGCCTCCAGTCCCAGTTGCGCCAATATGACAACTCTCATAAAATGGAACTTTAAGGAAATTTATACCTCTGAGTTTATTGGTTTTCGAGTGAGTTAGTTGGAACGCTGACTGACATGTTTTTTTTCTCCTGACCTGCCTCTTTCCTTTCAAGGTTTGGTTCAAGAACCGAAGAGCCAAGTGGCGGAAAAAGGAACGCCATCAGCAAACGGAGCTTTGCAAAGGAGCCTTTGGCTCCCAGCTTCACGGGTTGACCGGAACCCCTTACGATGACCTCTACCCGACCTACGCCTATAATACCTGGACTCCCAAGGGGCTACACGGCAACCCTATCCACGGCAAAGGCTTCCAGCTCTTCAACTCCATCAACCTCAATTCTTTCGTGCCCCAGAATGTCTTTCCAGCCGCCACGGGAGCTTCTCTGCCCAGAGTCCCGTCTCTGGACAACTTCAACAGCCTGGCAAGTCCTCCCGGGCACTCGGGTCCTATGTATGGGCCTGGTGCCCCTTCGCCCTACATGTACAGGGACCCCTGCAACTCAAGCCTGGCGGGATTGAGACTCAGAGCGAAACAGCCACAATCCCCTCTCGATTATGGCGCCGCCCAGACCATCAGCCACAGCTCCAGCCAGTATCACCTGGACAGGCCGGTGTGACGCTGGGTTGCGGGTGGAGAGATGATCAGAATTGTATCCCATCAAGAATCCTCCCGGCGGCCTCCGTACAAATGAATTTTAAAAGCCTCTTCGAGTCCTGGGTGGAGAAAGATTAGGGTTGGCCAATGTTTTGGGTTGTCTCCTTTCGGAAGACCACGCCCGCTTCAAGTATTTTCTTAGCCCGGATTTTGCTTTGGTGAAAGGCTACAAAGCACCCAACCGTAGTCTAATTTCATCTGAACCGTTCAGGGTTGGATACTCGAGGTGGTTGGAATTAATCAATTAATAATAATGATCCTGGAAAGATGGCAGGGTCAGATGTTTAGAGGGGGGGAAAACATCTGTTTTTACTCATCAAAGCAGAAACTCTCAAAAAAATAAAAGAGGAAGAGGGGGAAAAAAACCCCCAAACCTCCTCTCTACCAAGGCAGTCTTCTTCAACTTGGCCAACCCCATGGGTGTTGTATTACAACACCTCTCATCCTCAGCCAGTATAGCCGTAACAGTTCAACTCAGGGTGTAAGCACTAGAAACGGGAAGGCGAGTTGGAGAATAGACCTATGGAGGCAGCTAGTTGGCGCTCTATTCACCTTCATTAATCTCTACAACACTATTAACCTCAGTTTCCCACCCCCCTGGGTGCCCAGAAACTTCCAGGTCAGGGCCCTGAAAAGGAATTAGATCCCCCTATTCTCCTCTTGTGCTGGTCCACTCCCCTATATCACTAGACAGATAGTAGTTAGACTTATATACCGCTTCACAGAGCTTCACAGCCCTCTCTAAGCGGTTTAAAGAGTCAGCCTCTTGCCCCCCAACAATCTGGCTCCTCATTTTACCCACTTTGAAAGAACAGAAGGCTGAGTCAACCTTGAGTCAAACTACTGGCAGTGGGCAGTTAGCCTGCAATACTACATTATAACCACTGGGAAGGAAGGAGGGAGGGAGGGAGGGAGGGAACGAAGGAAGGAAGGAAGGAAGGAAGGAAGGAAGGAAGGAAGGAAGGAAGGAAGGAA
>NW_020769384.1:2888853-2907780 GCF_900518735.1 Pseudonaja textilis
GAAGGAAGGAAGGAAGGAAGGAAGGAAGGAAGGAAGGAAGGAAGGAATAATAGCAATAGCACTTAGATTTATATCCCGCTTCACAGTGCTTTCCAGCCCGCTCTAAGTGGTTTACAGAGTCAGCCTCTTGCCCCCAACAATCTGGGTCCTCATTTTACCTTGAGCCTGGTGGGATTTGAACTGCTGGCAGTGAGCAGAATTAGCCTGCACTACTGCGTTCTAACCACTGAGAGAGAGGGAGGGAAGGAAGGAAGGAAAATAACAATAGCCCTTAGACTTATATACCACTTCACAGTGCTTTCCAGCCCTTTCTACGCAGTTTACAGAGTCAGCCTCTTGTCCCCCAACAATCTGGGTCCTCATTTGACCCACCTCGGAAGGACGGAAGGCTGAGTCAACCTTGAGCCTGGCGAGATTTGAACTGCCAAATTGCAGGGAGCCTGCAGTACTGCACTCTAACCACTGTGCCACCGTGGTTGGATCCTGTAATTTCAGCTTTGCCCTGAGCTTTCCTCTCCTTTTCCTAGGCGGCTGGAGGCCAAAACCTATGAAGAACAGTTGCAGCAATTGGGTAGGTTTAGTCTAGTGGGAAAAAAAAGGACTCCGGGTGACAAGATAGTAGCGTTCCAATATTTGAGGGGCTGCCCCAAAAAAGAGGGAGTCAAGCTATCATCCAAAGCACCAGAAGGCAAAGCAAGAAACAACGGATGGAAACTACTCAAGGAGAGAAGCAACCTGGAATTAAGGAGAAACTCCCTAATGTCGCGAGGACCATCAACCAGTGGAACCACTTGCCACCAGAATTTGTGGGCGCTTCTTCCCTGGAAGTTTTTCAGAAGAGACTGGACAGCCACTTGTCTGAAATGGTATTGAGCAGAGGGAGCTCGACTAGAAGACCTCCAAGCTTCCCTCCCAGCGGTGTTGATCCTGCGGTTCGGTCCGAGTTTCATCCTCCCAGTCTGAGGCTTTTGGCCTCCTACACCATCAATCCTGCAGCTCCAAAGTTTGACGGAGGGCTAAGAAAGGCTTCCCTTTCCTTTGGCTGCTTTGTGGCCTCTTCCATTTCAGAAAATTTAACAATCCCGTCTATCCTGAGAGGTCCAAGTCATAAATGGGAAAAGGGGTCGTAATTCACATTTTTCCCCCCTCAGGGCCATCGTAACTTTGAACCATCACTAAATTAACTGTTATAAGTCAAGGACTGCTTGTCGTTTTATCAGCTCGGGAGTCTTCTGAAAACTGGGCTGCCTTTTATTTTGCATTCTTTTGCAAATAACTAAAAAACTAGAGACAGCATGGCAACCTATTTTCTCCTTCCTCTTCTATCCGGCGGGCGTATTTCAGAAGGTTTTCCTTCTCTACTAGATGAACGTGTCAGATGGAAGCTCTATTCTTTTTAATCTCCATAATCCACCCTTCTCCTCCAGGTGCCCTCTAGATACCTTAAGCTAAGCCCACCCCACGTCACGTCTAAGTTGCCTCTCTACTGCGAATTCTGCTGCCCTTCCCAATGAAGAATGTCCTTGAAAACTATCTGGAGACCTTTTGATCATGTCCTTTTTTTGCCTGATCCATCTGGAAGTGCAGCTGATAAATTTAGAACTAATAAAAGGAGATACTTCTTCACTCAGCGTGTCGCCAGTGAGTGGAATTCACAATCGCAGAAGGCAACCTTTGCCTCCAAGGAAGTTGAAACGAGCTCTCCTCCAACTATAAGCCCATAGTTAGTTATTTTCCCGAAATGTTTACTGCTGTTTTAGGATTTGTGTTATTTCACCCTTTATCTCTCTCTCTCTCTCTCATCTATCTATCTATCTATCTATCTATCTATCTATCTATCTATCTATCTATCTATCTATCTATCTATCTCTATTTTTCTATCACCCATCTATCATCTCATATCTATCTAATCTCTTATCAATCTCTATTTTCTATCTATTTATCTCTCTCATCTATCTCTTATCTCTATTTTTCTATTATCCATCTATCCGTCATTATCTTTCTAATCTCTTATCCATCTCTATTTTCTAACTATCTACCTACCTATCTAATCTTATCTCATTCATCTCTATTTTCTATTTATCTATCTCTATCATCTATCTCTATCTTTCTATAATCTATCCATCCATCCATCCATCCATCCATCCATCCATCATGTCATCTATCTCTATCTATCCATCCATCCATCCATCCATCCATGCCCACCTATTTCATCTCTTATCATCTATCTATATAATGTTTAACTGTATAATATTTTTACTGTAACCAGAGACATTTAAGGAGTGGGTCACAGATAGATTTTTTTTTCTAAAAAAATAAATAAAATGTGCCTGCAGACGTTCGGAATTTCCCATGGTGAATCAACAGGGGGAGATGGGGGTGTTTTATTTAGCCGCCCCTTTGAGGAAGGGAGACCAAACAACAATTCTTATTGTGTGTTTCTGGGGAAGAAAATGTTGCGACCCACCAACAGCCAGAGGAGCTGGCAGCAGATTCAGACAGTGAGGAGGTTGGGGAGCAACATGGGCCAGTCCTGGGGTCTGGGGAAGGCTCGGACGAGGGCTCTGCATCGGAGGCAGAGATGGGGCCAGGGCCCTCTGACAGTTATCAGCTGCCTTTGGAATCGGACATCAGTGAGGCAGAAGAACAGCTGGAGCCTGTTCCCAGTGTGCACATGCACGGAGCTGCCGGAAGAAGGGAACAGCTAAGGAACAAGGGTCGACTCGGGAGTAAAGGTACAGGTGGACGGTGAATGGCCCCTCCCATAGGGAATAAGGAGGAGCAAAAGGGAATGGTGTTTGCAGGAGATAATTAGTTCATTTAATGAGGGTGAAGATCTGTTCCCGACTTGTTGGCAAGTATTCTCTGCTGCAGCATGGCATTTGGAAGCTATCGGCCTGACAATTCTCCCAGCCTGATTAAGGTGCAATCTCTTGAAAAACTGTTTGTCGGGACTTTGCTGGATGTGAATGAGAGGAAATACACATTAGCCTAAATAAAAGGGGTTTTGTCAGGATGATTTTGGGAAGCCCAGTTCAGAACACAAAAAGGTTGAGAGTTACAAGATTTGAGCTGGGGGAATTGGTCCAGAGGAGGAACATTGAGTGATCATTCCTGCACATTGTAACTCACCTTTAAATGCCCTCAAAGGGAAGACTCCCCATTTTGACCTATGCTTGCCAACACAACTAAGCCTTGCGGGAAGATCCAGGGAGCTCCAAGGTCTCCATACTCAAAAACTTCCAAGGCTTGTAGACTTCAACTCCCAGAATTCCCCAGCCAGCAGGAGTTGAAGTCCACAAGTCTTGAAGTTGCCAAGTCTGGAGACCCCTTATATAGCTGAACAAATTGACAGGCAGGGAAGACAAAGGAGATCCCATTTAATCCCCTTGCATCAATTCCAAATCTGACTTTTCCAAATATAAAGACTATGACTATTTGGGGTATGGCCTTGGTTGTAGGTTTTTTTTTTTAGGTCAATGGTATTTGTTGTAAGACGGACATGTTATAGAGCAGCAACGGGTCTTGGTTCTTCTGGTTCATTCCAGCTACTGGTGAATTGAGGTCTTTTGGTTAGATCTAAAAATATCTCTTGGCGTAAACAAGTCATCAGCCTCCTGGAATCGGAATCTCTTGACAGAATGCTAGGAGTATATTTTAGTCCCACTACAAAGGAAGTGATGGGACCATGGTACACATATAAACAGACCTTGCCCTCCTCCGTCCACTTGGAAGAGGTCAGTGTGACATGTCCTCAAAGAACTCCACTTCATCAAGATTATGATCTGCTCCACGCTTGGTTGCCCAACTGGGAGAATCAGACATAGCACCCGAGCAAGAGCACAGGAGATCAGCTTGCAGAGACAGGCTTTTCAGACCATTCATGGGTTTTCTCACAAGATTCAGCGCCTTATTTACTATTTACAATATTTGCACCCTGTCAGTATGTTTCTTCCAAAAGCATCTGCAGCTCTGCAGCCAATATGATGTCAAATACCCTTAAAAAAAAAAGTGGATGTGAATAATTGGACAATTTAAAAGTCACTCCGGATTCTTGGTTCTTAAGAATTGTCCAGTTATTGGATTCAGAACAATTCACCGGTGGAAGTGCTGGCCACCAGAAATTGTGGGTGCTCCATCACTGGAGGCTTTTAAGAAGAGACTGGATAGCCACTACTTGAGGAGGGGGTTGGACTAGAAGACCTCCAAGGTCCCTTCCTATTCTATTCTATTTCTATTCTTTATTCTATTCTATTTCTATTCTGTTGTCTCCTGTTCTATGTTATATTCTTTATTGTATCCTTATTCTATTCTATATTCCATTCCATTCTTTATTCTGTTGTTTATTCTATGCTAGTTTATTCTATTCTATTGTTTATTCTATTCTATTCTATATTCTATTCTATTCTTTATTCCATTCCATTCTACTCTTTATTCTATTGTTTATTTTATTCTATTCTGTATTCCATTCCATTCTATTCTTTATTCTATTCCTATTTCTATTCTATTGTCTCCTATTCTATATTCTATTTATTCTATTCTCTATTCTATTCTATTCTATTCTCAATCCTATTCCTATTCTATTCTATATTCTATTTATTCTATTCTATATTCTATTCTTCATTCCATTCTATTCTATTCTTTATTCTGTTCCATTCCTATTCCTATTCTATTCTGTCTCCTATTCTAAGTTCTATATTCCTATTTCTTCTCCTTTCCCTCCCTGGGGAATCGTCGCGGCCGCTCCATCATCGGAGACTTTTGAAAGGTTGGAGAATAACTGGCCCGCCATGCTGGGGCCCCTTCCCGCTCCGTCATTCCTTTTATCTTCGCCGTCCCTTTCAGAGCGGGGCGAAGCGCACAGAGCCGAAGTCGAAAAGAAACCCGCACGTCTAGCGCGCGTGCCAAAGGACGTCCCCTCTAGGGATCCTTACGTCACGCTCTCCTCCTCCCGGGTACCCAGAACGAGCCTTGAAAAAAAGAGGAAGGACTACCGGAGTTGACCCGGAACCGGAAGGTCCGAAACGTGTTTTTTTTTCCCTTCTCCCCTTTCTTCCGCCTGCGCGTGTGGGAAGCGTTGCCCGGGAAGCGAGAGACCCGGAGCGGCCGGAGAAAGGCCCAGCCGAGCCGGGGCGGAGAACGAAGCAGCGGCCGGAGCTCCCCGAAGATCCGCTGCTGCCGCCGCCGCCGCCGCCATGGCGGACGTGACCGCCCGGAGCCTGCAGTACGAGTACAAGGCGGTGAGTGCGGGGCCGGGATGGCCGAGCGCCGCTTTCGTGGGCCTGTCCCGGGCTGGGGTCTCCTCCTCCTTGGGCCCCGCGGAAGGGGGATCGAAGGAGCCGGCTTGGGAAGTCCAGGCCTGGGAATGGAGGCACCGGGAGGGAAGCCTGTCCTGTCCTCCCTCTTGTGGGGATCCTCGGGGGTCCTGGGGGTGGATTCCTCCAAGCAGTCGGGGCCCAGAGAAGGGGGGGAGGGGTCTCCAACCTGGGTCCCTTTAAGCCTGGAGGACTTCAACTCCCAGAATCCCCCAGCCAGCTTTGGTAGGCAGAGGCTGAATTTTTCTCCCCCTTATTTTCCTCCCCCAAAACTAAACCCGACCACGTAGTTTCGTACTGAAGCACAAATATAGAGCTTGTAGAATATAGAATGGGAATAGAATACAACATAGAATATAGACTAGAATATAGGATAGAAATAGAAGAGAATATAGCATGGAAATAGAATACAACATAGAATATAGACTAGAATATAGGATAGAAATAGAAGAGAATACAGAATTGAATACAACATAGAATATAGGATAGAAATAGAAGAGAATATAGAATGGAAATAGAATACAACATAGAATATAGACTAGAATATAGGATAGAAATAGAAGAGAATATAGAATGGAAATAGAATACAACATAGAATATAGACTAGAATATGGGATAGAATTAGAAGAGAATACAGAATTGAATAGAATACAACATAGAATATGGGATAGAAATAGAAGAGAATATAGAATGGAAATAGAATACAACATAGAATATAGACTAGAATATGGGATAGAAATAGAAGAGAATACAGAATTGAATAGAATACAACATAGAATATAGGATAGAAATAGAAGAGAATATAGAATGGAAATAGAATACAGCGTAGAATATAGACTAGAATATGGGATAGAATTAGAAGAGAATATAGAATGAAAATAGAATACAGCGTAGAATATAGACTAGAATATGGGATAGAAATAGAAGAGAATATAGAATAGATTATACAATAGAATATTGAAGGTGGCGGCCCTTTGTGAGCTGAATGCAATGGAATTTCATTTTACTGTGTACTGATTAGTGTTCATTCAAAGTGACAATAAAGTTATTCTAAATCTAAGATTATATGGATCAATTGTGTTCAGAATCTTTCCCTGAGCCTGAGATGGAACCCAATCTCCTAAGCCGATGTTTTGAAATTTCAACCCCTTCTTAAAGTTGCCAGCTTTGAAAATACACAGTCATAACCTACTGCCAGCGCTTTGTGATTCGGTGGCGATGAACTAATTTCAGGGCAACGATAGAAAAATGTGCCTTTCATTTAATTATAATGTAATCCGTTTAAGCGCTTGCCTAACTCCAAAGGTTAAGCAAAAAATGTTTGAAATCAATTGTTGTATAGCCATTACCACCTTGCTGATCTCTCTCTTTTCCCCCTTTCTCTTGTCTGTGTCTGGCAATTCTTTCAGAACTCTAATCTTGTGCTTCAAGCTGACCGGTCTCTGATTGACCGGACCAGACGCGATGAGCCCACAGGAGAGGTCTTATCGTTGGTTGGGAAGCTGGAGGGCACCCGCATGGGTGATAAGGCCCAAAGGACCAAACCCCAGATGCAGGAAGAAAGAAGAGCGAAGTAAGCAAAGAAATATATGCTTGTTGCCTGTTAATATCATACTGAGTTGAGTGAATTCCAGAGTGGGTGGATCTGACACGCTCATTGCATCTTCTGCTTATGATGCTGAGGTTTCTATTGCACACTGATGTGCCAGCACTGCATGTTCAGTTGATCAGAATATTAAACGTTTCCATATCATCTTCTGGAAAACTTTACTTCTAGAGGTCTGTAGAGATTCTCAGTCATCCTGGTTGTCCCAAAGGTGCTTTTTCAGGAGGCAACTTGGATGTCCTTGTTTTTTGTTTTGAAGACATTTTGCTTCTCATCCCACCCAAGAAGCTTTCTCAGCTCTGACAGGAGCTTCCTTTCCCCACCATCCTGTCAGAGCCGAAGAAGCTTCTTGGATGAGAAGCGAAACATCTTCAGAACAAAAACAAGAAAGTCCAGTTGCCTCTTGGAAAAGCACCTTTGGGTCTACTTCATCTCACTCCCCAAGGTTCAACTAGAGGTTGAGGTTGAAGATGCTGCGAAAAAAACAATGCTGATTAAGCAGTATGAATCGATAGAAGTTGAGGCCTGGGGCAGAGAAAATTGTAAGCAGAGATAAAGACAAGCTAATGAGAATGTTCCTCTGGGCGTAGGAAAAGAAGGTGGTTCTTGTGCTTCAAGATGATGAGGGTTGGTGATCTCGGAGAGACAGGATTTCATAATCTTGAAATACATTGGCACAAGATCACTGCCAAGTAGAATAATAGGGGTACCAGCTATCCCATCAGTGGGTAAAGAAGATTTGTGTATTTAGAAAAAAAATCACAGATTGGTGAATGGAGGAAGGAACTAATTCATGTATATTTTTGTCATAAAACATAGCTGGATGATACTTTTATTAGGATAATCTAATACAAAAGTGAGCAGATTTTCAGCTTCTCGATAACTTATAAGAATATCGTTATCAAAAGAAAATGGGTGTGTCTGGGGGGGGAGAAAGGATGGATAATTTAAAGAGATGGATTTCTAGTTACTGAGCGGTTCTAAAGGAGGATCCTGGGCTGAATGCCGAGTAATTAAAATGCTGTCCATATCAGAATAATTTTGATCTGGACAGAGAAAAAAATACACATTTGTGTATAATATAAATCCTCAGAAAGAGCTTTCTTGGCTCTCCATTAGATAGATTTTCTTGTGTCTTTTCTGGCTGTTGGCTAATCTTCCTCCTGGTTTCCTAGGAGGCGCAAACGTGATGAAGACCGGCATGACATAAACAAGATGAAAGGCTACACCCTGCTTTCCGAGGGTATTGATGAGATGGTGGGAATTATCTATAAACCCAAAACGAAGGAGACTCGGGAAACCTATGAAGTTTTACTGAGCTTCATTCAGGCAGCTCTGGGTGATCAGGTGAGTGAAAAACAGGTGCTGCATTTGTCCTACCTGAGATTTCATAATTACCCTACTTTGTAACCAGTATTGGCAATTTTTGTGCAAAAGCTATAGGAGACCATAATTGAGCTCTTGTGTAGAAACACAGTCAGGTAGGTTTCTGAAGCTCTTTATCATTTCTGTAGAGTCCACTGGAATTGAATGGCCAATACATTTTAAGAAATAAAACAGAGATACCTTAACACTTCAAGATGATCAGCTGGTTTTTTTTTTGCTGTTTCTTTCCACTGAGTAAAATGAACGTGTCATTTGGTTCAGTGTAGAAACTGGGAGCTTAATGTAGTGTTTGGGAAATCCAGTTTTTTTTGTACTCTTGGGATGTTGAATTTTTACATGCTGTACTAAAGAAAACAAGCTGGTGCCTCATTATCTTTTTATGGATAACTTAATCCAGGCTTTATTTCCCCAATAGCGCCGCTGAGATATGATTCCTGGTGTTTGAACTGACTTTGGATTTTTTTTTTTTAACCGTGATTGTTCAGGGGTGTAGCCGAAGTATTACCAAAGAATTATTTCCAATTATGTTGTGTTTCCACAAATGCTTATTATCGCTTTCTGAAACATGTTTATGGCTCAGACAACATGGCATGTAAAATAATAAAACAGTTATCAAATGAAAATATATTAAGAATGAACAGAATACGATTGCTTATTGTACCTTATGTCTATTATTAAGTGTTGTACCTTATGATTCTTGACTCTTTACAAATGTATCTTTTCCCTTACGTACACTGAGAGCATTTGCACCAAGACAAATTCCTTGTGTCTCCAATCACACTTGGCCAATAAAGAATTCTATTCTATTAAAAACCAACTAAGGCAATAAACTAGCAAACAGAACTAAAATAGACTATACGTAATCAAAGGCTCAAGAAAGCAGCGAGCTCGTAATTCCTAAAGGCCCGCGGTGTGGAGAATAACTGTGTTTTGGGGAAGGGAGTGAGAAAAGGCCACCAAAGACCCCTCCTCGATCCCATAATGTGACTCTGCTCAATGTGTGCGCAAATACAGATGCATGCAGTCCCACAAATGAGTCCTATGATACAGGATAAATGTTCTCAAGTTTTCAGCCATTAAACTGGGCGCAAAAGGAATGGTATCAATGGATACATATAACGGTATTGAAATGTATGTATGTTTTCTTAAGTTTTTATATATATTTATATAAATGTGCAGCCTCGAGACATCCTCTGTGGAGCTGCTGATGAAGTGCTGGCTGTCCTGAAAAACGAAAAGCTACGAGACAAGGAACGGCGAAAAGAGATCGACCTCTTGCTGGGCCAGACCGACGACACCCGTTACCACGTCCTGGTTAACCTGGGCAAGAAGATCACAGATTATGGCGGAGACAAGGAGATCCAGAATATGGGTATAATCCGCGGCCTCGGTTCCTTTCAGCTTATGCTCTCTGAATTAGGACCTGGGGTGGGGGCAGCTTATAGTACAGTCTGATTTTTGGGGTTTTCTTGATTTGATCAAACAGGATGTGGCGCTAAGAGGCTGCAGGGACAAATTCTGTTTGCCTTATCGTTCTCTGCCCCGAGGGTCAGGGATGTTTCCAAGATGGTTAAATCTTAGAAGATCTTAGACTTGGAGTAACCGTATTGTCACTTCGAACATACACCAATCGGCATGCATTAAAATGAAATTCCATTGCATGCAGCTCTCAGAGGGTCTCCACCTCCAATATACACCACGTAACCCTGACAAAATAAAATACAAAATTCTGCTCACGCCCACATCTACGACACAGCCACAATCCGGTCTAGTTTGGTTGTATAACGTTTTGGTGATTACATCGTGAGATCTACCAGATTTGAAAAACATTTTAAGGATTGGGCTGCGGTTTGGGTTGCTAAGTTTGATAATGGGAAACTTCTGGAGACCTTAGTTGTTGCATTGGGATGGCCGGGAGCTTTGCAGAAGCTCTAGCTGGGGAAGGAAGGATGGGCTTCACACCCGAAAGCCTTTGCGTGGTGTGAATCTTGTAAAATAACCTTTTTTTCCCCCACATCGTAACTTACGGTCACGAAAAGCCGTGGTTCTAAAGGGAGGACTGCCTCTCCCTGCTTTTCCTCACCGAAACCCTTTGCTTTCCTTGGCAGATGACAACATCGATGAGACTTACGGAGTGAACGTGCAGTTTGAGTCAGACGAAGAGGTGAGCGTGGAGGCTCCCGTGCTGTAGAACAGGGGTCCTCAGCCTAAGCCGTGACCCACTAACTGCATGACTGGCTTGTGCATAAAGGCCCCTGCTCCCCTCCCCCTGGGCCCCCAACCCAGAAAAGTTGGGGAGCTCTGCTGTAGAATGTCAGGAGAGAAATCCTATGCCAGGTTCCAAGCAATGTAACCATCGTAAAACAATGCACTCCGAGGCATTGCAATTCCTCAAACAAGTTGATTAAAGTACATCATTTTGGCACTAACTAGTGCCGAGGTCTCCAAACTCCCAGAATTCTCCATTGCTGGCTGGGGAATTCTGGGAGTTGAAGTCCACGAGTCTTCAAAGTTGCCAAGTTTGGAGACCTCTGGACTAGTGGAAAGGCAGCACTGAAAGTTTCCTGGCTTTCCACATCACTATAACTAGAATTTTCTCAATTTTCCAAAACAATACGTCACCTTATCCAACCAGGATGTGAAATGGCTTCCTGGCAGCTTCGCTTCTCCTCCCTCTGGCCAAGCAACCATTGGAACGCGACTGACCCATTCATCTCAGCTCTTCCCCCACCCCACTTTCAGCTTCCAAGTGTGTCAAACTGAATTTGTATGAATAACCCAGGTATAACCCAATCCACCCCCTAACCAGTCTCAGGCTTGACCTCTTAGCAACATTGAATCGTGAAGGGGCTATTTTAAGTAAAAAGAGCCGTTGTGAACCAACAGGAAGGCGATGAGGATGTCTACGGCGAAGTCCGGGATGAAGCATCCGATGAAGACCTGGAAGGCGATGAAGCTGTCGTACGCTGCACCCTCTCGGCTAACGTGAGTCCCCGGGAAAACGAGGCCTTTTGGTTTTTAAAAAATAAATAAAATCAAAAATTAGTTTGATTACATTGGAGACTAGCCACCTTGTACGTTTTCCTGGAAAAATTCTGGCCAGGGGAAAAGGTTTTGAATAACTTGAGAATCAGTTGTTCCTATGTATGTCAGTCAGTGTAGGTAGTCCACGATCACAACGGAATCCAACATTTCTGTTGCAATTTTATATCTGCGTTCAAGGATTCCCTGTAGTGCAGGGGTCTCCAACCTTGGCCATTGTGGTGACCCTCAATGGCACAAAGGCAACACAGTTAGATAATCCGTAGGAGTCCCTTTATTAGCTCCACCTTTGACCCCAATGTCCTGGTTACCTTCTTGGCTGGAGGAAAACTCTCCCAGGAACAGCCTTTGGCTGCAGTGAATGAAGTCCAAAACATGGTCAACAAAAACTTTAAAGTTCAAACAAGCCAAACTGAAGTAATTAATTAGTCCAGCAGGGCAAGAGAAAGAATTCCAGACGTGAAGGCACAGCAATAACTCAACACAGTTGGGAAGACGCCAGGAACACAGATAAGCAGTCAACACAAGATAAACTCACGTTTGCTCCGCAGTCAGCTTGCATCTCTTAAACTTTCATTCCCAGATGTGGCTAATGAAGGGAATCAGGGCCCTTTCCTCCCCCGTAAGCCATGCCACCCACATTGCTCCCTTCTCTGTTCCTCCCTGCATGCCCTAGGATGAAGAGGGGGTGGGCCTGGATCTTCCTCTGAACTCCCCCTCCTTTATTCTAGCTCTCCCCTGCTCTGCCCAGCCGGACTTTGCCCTTCCCCAGTTTCCACCACAGCCAACGGTGCCACACTCCCACTCCCTGTCAGCTGTTCGTCTTCCTTCTCGGATTCAGACGGGGTGGGGGTGGGGGGCATGACAGCCACTTTATCCCTGGCAGACTTCAACTCCCAACGCTGCCTGGGGAATTCTGGGAATTGAAGTCCGCCAGGTTTAAAGTGGCCAAGGTTGGAGACCCCTGCTGTAAGTGCTTTCTAATTTCAGGAAGCATGAGAGAGGCTACGTATTCCTAGCGTCGCCTTCGGGCTTTGGGGTGTGTGTGTGTGTGCTTAGCCAAGCTCAGGGTGCGAGTCCTGGCATTTCTCCCCAGCTGGTGGCTTCGGGGGAACTGATGTGCTCCAAGAAGAAAGATCTGCATCCCAGGGACATCGATGCCTTTTGGCTGCAACGCCAGCTGAGCCGTTTCTATGACGATGCCATCGTCTCCCAAAAGAAGGCTGACGAAGTGCTGGAAATCTTGAAGGTGTGCTTGCTTGCTTGTTTGATCTTGGTGCTCTGATCCTGATCCTGCCTTTTTTTGGTGTGGGTGGGGGGGGTTGGCTTAATATTTGGGGCTCCAGAAGAAGAGCCTTCCCTGCTGCGGCTGCTGTCCTCTGGAACAGGGGTCTCCCACCTTGGCCGATTTAAGACTTGGGGACTTCCGCTTCTAGAAGTCCACAAGCCTTAAAGTGGCCATGGTGGGAGACCCCTGCTCTGGGACATCTTTGTCCCCCCCCCCAAAAAAGTCAGTTCTGTCCCTCTTGGCCTCCTGAAAGGCCTTGGAAGACCTGGCTGTGCCAACTAGCTTGGGACCCCAGTCGCGGTGTGGCACATCGGTGGTGACTGATGGAATAGAGAATGCCTCACCTTTTATCCCGTGGCTCACCTGGCTCCCCACCTCTCCCTCCTGCTTCATTCAGTGTTAATTGTAGGGTTAAATGTAAGGTCTTTATTTATTATTCTAATGTTTCACACAGCATTTCGGTGTCTGAAAGTGCCTGGTGTTGCCTTTGGCTAGATTAATGTAATAAATTTGGCTAGATTAATGCGATAAATAAAAAGTTGCGCATATTTATACCATCCGACCCATCTTTCACAAACGTTCCTATGTCAAAGATCCAATTCTTTCAAACCCTTCAAGAGGAAGGCACTTTTCTCTTGTCTTTTCGCTGAAGTACGACACCAATTTTCTCAATCTCTGGGGCCTGAAATGGGAAGCAGGAAAGCTCTTGGGGGGAAAAGCTGTCTTTTGGCTTCTCTCTGGTACACCCGGGCTCTGCAGACGTATTATGAGGGCCTTGGGGTTCCTCTGAGCTTAGTTGTTTTCTTAGATGTTTCATTACCCAGCTAGGTAACAACCTCAGTGCTAGAAGGGAGTTGTTGTTTGTCTTCCGTTTGTAATGCTAACGACTCGCACTGCCAGTATTGGTGGGAGTATTCAAGGAACCCAGAGCAAATCCCATTTTCTTTTAGCGCTGATGATGTTACCTAGTTGGGTAATGAAACGTCTGCAAGAAAACAGTCAAGCTCAGAGAGCACCAAGGACCCCTCACTCCTCCTCCTCCTTCACCTCCACCACCACCTTTCTACAAATCCCACTCTCTTTTGCATGGATGATGTTACCTGTTTGGGTATTGAAATAAGGAAACAAATCAAGCGCAGATTCCTCATTTTAACCCTGAGCCACAAATATTCTATCAGTTCCCTAGACTTGTATTTATACAGGGAAGCCCAGTTTGCAAAATTCGGAAGAGCCAAATGCAGCGTGGTATTATCTCCAAAGAAGGCTGGCTCCAAACTCCTGAAGGGCACCTGCCAGTCAAAGGCAGCCCTCCTACGTTTCGTTTTCCCGACTGCCCTGTGCCTCTCTTTGCCCTTCTGCCATTCGAGGCCCCACTCGTCATCCGTAGAAGATGAAACGGTTCGAAACGGTTTCAAACTGACAGCCGCCTCTCTCCGTTTTCTTCGCTTCCTTCCCCCAAGACGGCCAGCGATGACCGAGAATGTGAAAACCAGCTGGTTCTGCTCCTGGGATTTAACACCTTTGACTTCATCAAGGTGCTGAGGCAGCACAGGATGATGAGTGAGTATCTGTGTCGCTGGAATGTGAAACGCTCCTTTGTGGCGCTCCCCAAGAATTGGCTTCTTGTCCCAAAAGGTCCTTTGAGATGCCCTAGCAGAGGAGAGTTGGGGTTTTTTCTTCTTTCCACCCCGCTCGGATTTCAAAGAATCCCCTTTTCCCCTTTCTGGCTTCTGAAAACGGTCAGAATAGAGCTGGAAGGGGCCTTGGAGGTCTTCTAGTCCAACCCCCAGGCTCAAGCAGGGGACCCTGTGCCCATTTCAGACACAAGTGGCTGTCCAGCCTGTTCTTAAGTTCAGTGTGTTCTCCAGTGATGAAGGACCCATCACTTCTGAAGGCAAGTTGGTCCACCTCCCAGCTGTGGGAATCCAGGTCGCAAGTCCCTCGCCCCCGTAGATCCGTTGTAACTTCGAATGCTTGCTTACTGACTGGGGGATAAATTGAGGACCCCCTGTAATACTAGCCTGCATGCTGCGTATTTCCCTTGTGAGAATTTTATATTTATGTCCTTCCTCTGTGTGTGTGTGTGTGTGTGATGTGCAACTGATGTTTTGAACCAAAGGTGCTTTTTTCCCCAAGAGGCCGCTGGACTTTCTCGTTTTTCTTTTGAAGACGTTTCTGCTTCTCATCCAAGAAGCTTCTTCAGTTCTAACGGGATGGTAGGGAAGGGAAGGATTTATACTCCTTGCAGGCAGCTGGTCATTTGCATCCTTTTGGAAGGTTGTTGAGGCCACTTGGAGGTTTACCTGTTGTCTCAGGGTCACCTGAGTGGTGCAATGGGGTGTGAAGCCTTCTTGGAACTGCTGAAAGGACTGTGTTGTCGAATGGAGATAGATGATCCCTCTGTCAACTCATAAAATATTTCTATGTTGTTGTTTTTTCCAGTTGCCAAGACAAAGGGAAGGTGGGCGGGGAAGGGATTTGAAAGAGCAGTGCGGCAGCTTGGAAAGCAAAAGTGCATTCCATAAATGTTTTCAAAGATAGTAACTAGGTGACTGAAGTTTCTGCCAGGCAAATCTCTAACTGGAGAGCATGATTGATGACTCTGGGCTATGGAGGTGTCCCATTGGAGAATATCAATTACAATACACCCAGGGGGTGGAGGGAAAACCAAGGTCAAGGGTGACAATGAATGATGTGTCTCAGAGCCGGCTACACCCAGGCAATGCCGGATGTGTTAACTCCCAATAAATCCTTTGGAAGTTTTGGAAGTTTGGCTCAAGACTCACGATTTCATTGGGGTGACTGCCGGAATCCTGACACCATAAGTCTAAGAGCTATTGTTTTTTTTTTTTTCAGTTTTGACATAGAATGGCCTCTTTAACCCCTCTTTCAAACCAGCGGTCCTCTCTGTCCAAAATGTGGACTTTACTGTCTTCAAATGTGGACTTTACTGTCTTTTAAATACAGATGGATTGCTGAATATAGTCCTGAGGGATTTGTTCTCCTGTGTCAGGGGTCCCCAGACTTGGCAACTTTAAGGCTTGTGGACTTCAACTCCCAGAATTCTGGGAGTTGAAGTCCACAAGTCTTAAAGTTGCCAAGTTTGGAGACCTCTGGCCTACGTTGAAGAGCTGAAGCTCCTTGGATGAGAAGCAAAACGTCTTCAAAGAAAAACCAGAACGTGACCCCGATGACAAGAGAATCTCCGTAGAATATTTGACTGATATTTTTGCTTTCTGGCTTTAGTCCTCTACTGCAGTCTCCTGGCCAGTGCTCAGAGTGAAGCTGAGAAGGAGAGGATTATGGGAAAGATGGAATCAGACCCCGAGTTGTCCAAGTTCCTGTACCAGCTGCATGAAACTGAGAAGGAAGATTTGATCCGGGTAAGAATTTGACAGTAACGATCAAGAGAGAAACCTTTTTAAAAGGACGTTTGTACCAAAGCAGGCAAATCCAGAACTAGGATTGACTTTGCGCAATGCAGCTGCACCGTGTAGCTTATCTTTCGTGTCTCTAGCATTGCTACGTTAAGAGAAATACACAATTGAAGCGCTACTAAAACAAGTGAACAATAACAATAGCATTTAAGGCTTACCTTACATTCCAACCCCATAGTGCCTTTATAGCACTCCCTATAAACGTAAGCATTATTTGCGTATTGTCCCCAACGTTGTGGGTCCTCATTTTACCCACCTCGGAAGAATGGGAGTCAACCTTGAGTCGGTCAGGATCGAACCGATGACACTTGGCAGAGTTTGCTGGAAATACTGCACTTTAACCGCTCTGCCACCTGGGTTAAAATACTATTCCTTTAATATTGCAGCTGAATAATCTGTGCTACTTTATTCCTCATTAAGTTTCTACGTTCTTACTTGTTGAACGTAAGATGACCTTCTACAGTTGTCTGTCATCATTGTAAAATGACCCCTTTCATTGGGGCTTATTCCTTGGAAAGGGTATTTAAGACGACAGGTTTTAGGGACTGAAGCTTAACAAATGTTGGTTAACAAATGTTGGTACACAAAAGCTTCTAATTCCTCACTCACACACCTCACCTCCCCACCTCTCCAAAACAACAACTACCCACCTTTAGATGCTGTTTAGGGTTTTGTTTGAAAAATATCTCTGCCATTCACCATCAGAATTAAGATTTAAAGCCACTTGTTGGCCTTGCCTTCTCTTTCAGGAGGAACGCTGTCGCAGGGAACGTGTCCGTCAGTCCCGCATGGACACCGACCTGGAAACCATGGATCTGGACCAAGGAGGAGAGGTAATTGGATGGATGGAGTGGTTAGAGGCTGGCTTGAGGGCTCAATTTCCTCTGCCTGTCTGAAGTCCTCTCCCAAGTGACATTTGCCTTCTTGAATCGCAGGCCTTGGCCCCTCGGCAAGTGCTGGACCTGGAAGACCTCGTGTTTGCCCAAGGAAGCCACTTCATGGCCAACAAGCGATGTCAGCTGCCCGATGGCTCTTTCCGCAAACAGCGCAAAGGCTACGAGGAAGTTCACGTCCCTGCCCTTAAGCCCAAGCCCTTCGGATCGGAAGAGGTGAGCCTCCCTCTCTGTCAACTCCTAAAGCGTTCCTGGGCCTGCTCTTGAGTTGCCCTAGGCGGGGGAGAGGGGGAGAATTGATGGAGAAGCTCCGTTGCTATGACCAGAAGCCCATTCCACACATACCTTTCTCCAGATTGTATCCCAGGTTACCCAGAGCAAGCCAGAGAGGCGTGTTTTCCACAGCCCGAGAAAGTGCTCGGTTGGAGAATGCGATTTAGGACACACCCTGGGAGGAGGAGGAGGAGGGGACGGGGAAACGGGGTCATAGGTAGGCAGTAAATTACGTGGGGCAGAGCCAACTGCACTTTCGGACACGTTGCTCCTAAAAAATAATTGGATTTCTTTTGAAACTCGACTCGAGGCTCATGAATTAATTAGGGCATCCGCTGGAACCCGGACACTCTCATTTCCCTGCTGGGGCTTATGTTATGTGAATTTGGCATCGCAGTCATTCCTCTTCTTCCTCCATCATCTTCCTCAGCAACTCGTTCCTGTAGAAAAGCTCCCCAAGTATGCCCAGGCTGGATTCGAAGGCTTCAAAACCCTGAACAGGATTCAGAGCAAACTCTACCGCGCGGCGCTCGAGACGGACATGAACCTGCTACTGTGTGCGCCCACGGCAAGTGTCACCTTTCTCTTCTCCTATCTTGAGTTTTCCCCACTCTCTGATGCGTTGAGTTAAAACCGCGACCCCCTCCCTCCCTCCTTCCCTCCCCAGAGTCATTCTGGTGAGAATTATAGCCCAGAACACCTTGGGGAAGACAAAGGCTGCTCTCTTACGACACCGAAATATCATTTTATCACGTTTTATCTCTCTCTTAAATTATCGTATTCTATTCCAATTTCATTTTAGACTGTACTTTCTTCCAATTTCATTGGAAATCTTATTTTATTCTAATTTTTCGCAATTGTGTTTTATTCCAATTTCATTTCAGATTGATCAAAGCAATCTGAAATGGAATTGGAATAAAACACAATTGCGAATAAAACACAATTTTTAGTGATCATCTTGTTTCTGGAATTTTGCCCTCGCATACGGCCCAAGGGCTAATCCGTCAACAAAGAACCCCGAATCTCTCTTCCCTCCCCTTCAGTGCGTTCTACGGGGCAGGGGTTGAGGGAGTCACAGCAGGAATGAGGAGGATCGGCTTCTCTCTCTTGACGCTCTCTCCTCCTCCAGGGTGCCGGGAAGACCAACGTGGCTTTGATGTGCATGCTGCGCGAGATCGGAAAGCATATCAATTTAGACGGGACAATCAACATCGATGACTTCAAAATTATCTACATCGCCCCCATGAGGTCCCTAGTGCAGGAGATGGTGGGCAGCTTTGGGAAGGTAAGAAGAAGAGTTGATGGTGAGTCGGTAGAAGACACGCACACGAGTGGAGCGCAGCTTGAGGCCAACCAGTTGTGCCCAGTCTTAATGATCGACATTAAGGTCGGCTTTCCAAGGGATGAAATCCATTTAAAAAAAAGAAAAGAGCAACGTCCATCTTCCAAAACTCATTTCTTTTATTTAGGAAAGCATCAAATTGGCAAAGTCTGTTGTAATTCTCAATCTGACACAACCCGGAATTGCACCAGATAATATTGGAAGTTAAGAAACAGCCCCCCAAAAGTCACATTCTCCAATAGAAGTAAATCAATGTTTGCCTTGGTGTCATCAATCTCCACCTCCAAGACTCAGCAAAGTCAGCTTTCCTTCCCACAGGAAGAAGACCCACCTAGCCTAAACAAC
>NW_020769384.1:2910021-2925616 GCF_900518735.1 Pseudonaja textilis
TTCCTTTCCTTTCCTTTCCTTTCCTTTTTCCTTTCCTTTTTCCTTTCCTTTTCCTTTCCTTTCCTTTCCTTTTTCCTTTCCTTTTTCCTTTCCTTCCCTTCCCTTCCCCTTCCCCCTCTCCCCCCTTCCCTTTTTCTTTCTTTTCCTGCTGCCTTAACCACTAGCTGACTCTTTTATGAGGTGGAAGGCAATTTAGAGCAAACCAGCGGAGTGGATTAACAAGACAAGTAGTTCCTGAGATAAAAATCGAGCAATGTAATACTGGTTGCCTGGCTTCTGTCAAACAGCCCAAGGAGCTGTACAAAGCATGTCTTGGATATAAACAGATTTTTTTTGCACCTCTGATTTACACTTTGCAAGGCCGCCTGTGGTCGTCTTCAGCTCTCTCTCAGTTCTTCCCGTGTCTTCGCAGCTTTCGCCCGGTTCCTCTGGAGCAGACCTACGTGGGAATCACAGAGAAAAAAGCCATCAAGCGCTTTCAGATTATGAATGAAATCGTGTACGAGAAGATCATGGAGCATGCTGGGAAGAACCAGGTATTTTGTGTGTGTGTGTGTGTGTGTGTGTGTGTGTGTGTGACTGCCTTTCATTTTCCCACGGATTTAATCTTGTTGCTAATGAAGGCAAATTGGCCATTTGGATCAAAGGAAAGAATTACAAGCACTTTTGTTGCTACTTCTGGACTGTGTGATCGAGGTGGAATGAAACTTTGATTTGGGGTTTTACTGATTACGTTGATCTGTTGCTATAGGAATGGCTAATTTATATTACTTTAGATAAGTAAAAAGTTGGGATTAGTTGTTCGTGCTTTATTCTACTGCAACAGAGAGAGATGGAAGTTTTCTTCCCTTCCTCCCCTCCTCACTTTTCTTTCCTCTTCCCCTTCGCACCTTGTCCTATTATTTGCTTTCATATTTTTAATATTTTATCCTTGTACTAGCTGGATACTTGTACTTTGCTAGGAAACTGTGTGGTGGGGCTTAGTTTTGGGGGAGGAAAATAAGTGGGGGGGAATTCTGCCTCTACCTACCAGCATCCATCGATATTCATCTGGCTGGCGTCCTATCAGTGCGTGAGAGAGTTGAGGGCTGTTTGGAAACTGAAGGAGTATTTGCGGTGTGAGCAAGGAGACAGCAAGGAGCCTGGGCATGGCTTAGCTCAACTGTTCTGTACTGAAGCTGGTTGGTGCTGTGAAACTGAAACTCCTCTGCTTGTGTTTTGCATTTGGAACAGATTTCTTTACAGGTGGGGAATAATAATAATAATAATAATAATAATAATAATAATAATAATAATAATAGAGGAAATACTCTAAATGCTCTGATGGTTGCTTCAAAAAATCCGTTCTTAGTGAGCCCCGAGAAGCCAAGAGGAAGATACGTGCCAAATTTCAAGTTTGTAGGCTTTACGGTTCTGGAGATTTTGTGATGATGCGCGAGGGGTCTTTCGCTTTTATAGATACAGATTTTATTTATTCTAAGATCTAATAAAATGTCGTTAAAAAAAGATAACAAAGCAAAACTAGTTAGGTCCATTGGGAGAAGCACCACTGTGTCCTATTATTCGCTTTCATATTTTTTATATTTTGTTTTTGTATTTTATTCTATCATCCAATAAAAAATATTTAAAAAAAGAAAGATAACCAAGGGATTGCAAAACGAGATAGACCCCATTGTGAGAAAACCCCTCTTGGTTCTTTGCTGCAGATTTCCTGCTTTATTCAGCCGTCGTTCTCGGTGTCTCGTTCGCCGTCTTCTCTTCTCTCCAGCATTCTAACCCCGGAAACTCCGCCGCCGCTGCGGGCCGAACTCTGATTTAACGGTTCTGTTTCTGACCTTTTGAACCCAGGTGCTTGTCTTCGTCCACTCCCGGAAGGAGACGGGCAAGACGGCGCGAGCCATCCGAGATATGTGCCTGGAGAAAGACACGCTGGGCCTCTTCCTGCGAGAGGGCTCTGCTTCCACGGAGGTCCTGAGGACCGAGGCCGAGCAGTGCAAGGTGCGTACGTATTTTCCTTTCTTCCTCCGTCCCTCCTCCTCCTCCTCCTCCTCCTCCTCCTCCTCTGGGTTATCTGTGAGTGTCCGATTAGGTGTTAAACCGACTGTCCCTGTCTTTTGCTGGCTGGTTGGCTTTGCATTCCACGGTACGTCCTAGCAAGAGGGCAGTCCGGACAACAATATTGCAGAATGCAATCTGGGTCGATGACTGGGGCCAGAGGTCTTCCAAACTTTTGGACTTGTCCCGGAACCTCTGTGTGTGTGTGTGTGTGTGTGTGTGTGTGTGTGTGTGTCTGTCTGTCTGTCTGTCTGTCTGTCTCTCTCTCTCTCTCTCTCTCTCTCTGTCTCTCTCTCTCTGTCTCTCTCTCTGTCTCTCTTTCTCTGACTGTCTATCTCTCTCCCTATCTCTCTGTCTCTCTATGTCTCTGTCTCTCTTTCTCTCTCTGACTCACTCTGTGTCTCTCTCTGACTCACTCTCTGACTCTCTCTCTCTGTGTCTCTCTGACTCTCTCTGTCTCTCTCTGTGTGTGTGTCTCTCTCTCTCAGTCTCTCTCTGTCTCTCTGTCTCTCTTTCTCTGACTGTCTCTCTCCCTATCTCTCTGTCTCTCTATGTCTCTGTCTCTGTCTCTCTGTGTGTGTGTGTCTCTCTCTGACTCTCTCTGTCTCTCTCTGTGTGTGTGTGTCTCTCTCTCTCCCTGTGTGTGTGTATCTCTCTCCCTGTCTCTCTGTGTCTATGTCTCTGTATCCCTTTCTCTCTGTCTGTCTGTCTCTCTCTGTGTCTCTGTCTCTCTCTTTGGCTCTCTCTGACACTCTCTCTCTCTCTCTCTCTGTCTGTCTGTCTCTCTCTCTCTCTGTGTGTGTGTGTCTCTCTCTCTCTGTCTCTCTCCCCCACCAATTATTGAAAGTAAATTGGGAAGAACTTTCTTGTTACCCTTCTCACAAACTTCGCTGTTTTCTCCTGTATACAGAATCTGGAACTTAAGGACTTGCTCCCCTATGGATTTGCCATTCACCACGCGGGCATGACCAGGGTGGACCGAACATTGGTGGAAGATTTGTTTGCAGATAAACACATTCAGGTGCGGCATTCCGCTCCCTGGAATAACAAATTCCCTGTTGTTGAATGTTCTAGAATACTTAGAGAAGGCAAAGGAGGCTCCGAGGGAATCTTTTCGTTACTTGGGGACTGCTGTAGGTTTTCCTTCTCAGGGAAGATTGTATGTGAACAGCTTTGGGGTGGCGGGTGTCACTCTAGATGGGGAGTATTTTGCTACAGGTAGTCTGTTCTGTTGTACTCTACTCTATTCTAGAATTCTTTATTGGCCAAATGTGATTGGACATACAAGGAATTTGTCTTTGGTCCATAAGCTCTTGGTATACATAAAAAATACATTCATCCAGAATCATAAGATACAATATTGAGCGATAGTCATAGGTTACTAAATAAGAAATCAACACCACACTAGGAAACAAATAAAGCAATATAAATTGTAGAGATACAAGCAACAAGGTTATAGTCATAAGTGGGAGGCGATAGGTAATAGGAAGGGTGAGAAGAAGAATAGTAAAACAGTCTTAGTAAATAGTTGGACAGTGTTGAGGGAATTACTTGTTTAGCAGAGGGGAAAACTCCCCTTGTGTCTAGTTGTTCTGGTGTGCAGGGCTCTATAGCGTCGTTTTGAGGGAAGGAGTTGAAACAGTTTATGTCCAGGATGTGAGGGGTCTGTAGATATTTTCACAGCCCTCTTTGTGACTCATGCAGTATATACAGGTCCTCCATGGAAGGACCTGTATACTATATAATTAGGCTTTTGCTGATATTGCACTTTTATGGAAATATTAGACACGGGATGAGATCTAATCCTTCTCTTGCAGGTTCTGGTCTCCACTGCAACCTTGGCTTGGGGTGTTAACCTCCCTGCTCACACGGTCATCATCAAAGGGACACAGATTTACAGTCCTGAGAAAGGACGCTGGACTGAGCTGGGTGCCCTGGACATCCTACAGGTAAAATCCTGCTCTCCCCAGTTGGGCACTCCACTAACGCAGTGCATTTAAGTACCCAGACCATCATTCTTTCTCATCACAAGAAACTTGAAACTCTGTATCAGATCCCATGCTTGTATCTCAAGACGTGTGATGTGTTTTGTTTAGATGTTGGGTCGTGCTGGAAGGCCTCAGTATGACACGAAGGGCGAAGGTATCCTGATCACGTCCCACGGCGAGCTGCAGTATTACCTCTCTCTTCTCAACCAGCAGCTGCCCATCGAGAGCCAGATGGTGGCCAGGCTCCCCGATATGCTCAATGCAGAGATTGTGCTGGGAAACGTCCAGAATGCCAAGGTGAGGACGGGGTGCCCATATCCGGTTCATGTTTGGAAATAATTCCGAGGTTGGCAGCCTTCGGACATTATAGACATTGTGATGACCCAAAGAGGCGTGGCACAAAGGCAACACAGTCAGATAAGCAATAAGAGTCCCTTTATTAGCTCCAACTTTGCTTCCAATGTCCTGGTTACCTTCTAGCTGGAGAAAAACTCCCAGAAACAGCCTTTGGCTGCAGTGAATCAAGTCCAAAATGTGGTTAACAAAAACTGTAACTATAAGTCCAGTCAAACCAAACTGAGGTAATTAGTTTGGGAGGGGCAATAATTCTACACGTGAAGGCACAGAAAAATTCACATGGTTGGGAAGACACTAGGAACACAGATAAGCAACGACAACACAGGATAAAGTCATATTTGTTCCCAGCCGCCACCATACTCAGCATGCATTTCTTTTAAACTCTCTCCCCATCTGCGGCTAATGAAGGGAATCAGGGCCCTTTCCTTCCCCGTAAGCCACGCAACCCACATTGCTCTCTTTTCCATTCCTCCCTGCCCTAGGAAGAAGAGGGGGTGGGCCTGGGTCTTCCTCTGAACTATCTCCCTTGTTCTACCTCTCCCCTGCTCTGCCCAGACTTTGCCCTTCCCCGGCCTCCTCCACAGCCAAAGGAGCCACACTCCCACTCCCTGTCAGCTGTCCATCTTCCTCCTCGGATTCAGACTCCGACAGGGGCATGACAGACATGAAGTAAGAAAAGGAGGCTGTGCACTTGTGTGCCGCTTAGTAAGCTATCCCATATGGAACCAACAGCAGGCTACAGTTTTAATAAATGAATGAATGGTTAGGATGGAGTTGAGTAACAATTACACACCGTGACATCAGTGACATCAACAGACACATAGAGATAAACTACATCTATACACCAAAGATGCATGTAGATATTGCTCACCAAAAGGCTGCAGAAGCCGTTTCATTCCCCTGTCCTTGTAGCTTTTCAGAGACTAATAGCACTTCCCTGGGCTTCCTCTTTGGGCTGTTGCAGGATGCAGTAAACTGGCTTGGCTACACTTACCTCTACATACGGATGCTGAGGTCTCCAAATCTCTATGGCATCTCCCACGATGACATGAAAGGAGACCCACTGTTGGACCAGCGCCGGCTAGACCTGGTGCACACAGCAGCCCTGATGCTGGACAAAAACAACTTAGTGAAATACGACAAGAAGACGGGGAATTTCCAGGTGAGTACAGAGACGTCCAGGTTACTTTGCCTGAACCAAATACCATCAGCGTCTGTTAATGGCCTGGCCATAAATAATCCCTGGTGTTGGTGATTGGTTTAAGAGCCGTGATGGCACTGTGGTTAAAAGGCAGCATTGCAGGCTAACTCTGCCCACAGCCAGGAGTTCGATTCTGACCGGCTCAAGGTTGACTCAGCTTTCCATCCTTCTGAGGTTGGTGAAATAAAAAAGGCGGCAATATAGCAATAGCACTTATATACCGCTTCACAGGACTTTACACCCCTCTCAAAGCGGTTTATAGAGTCGGCCTCTTGCCCCCAACAATCTGGGTCCTCATTTTACCACCTGGGAAGGACAGAAGGCTGAGTCAACCTTGAGCCTGGTGGCACTAGGAGTAGCTTGCAGTACTGCACTCTAACCACTGCGCCACCGAGGTTCCCGTATGCTGATGTTGTAAACCACTTAGTACCGTAAAACATTGTGAAGTGGTATACAAGTCTGAGTGCTATTGCTATTATGTATGAGGCCCAAAGTATCCACACAAAACTAACAATAGAATAGAATTGAATTCTTTATTGGCCAAGTGTGGACACACAAGGAATTTCTCTACAATACACAAGCTCTCTGTGCATAAAAGCTGTAAGTGATGAATCATGGTCGTAGTCATAAAAATACATTCATCGTGAATCATAAGATACAACACTTAGTAACAGACACAGGACAGATACCATGTAAGCAAGCAACATCAATCATACCAGGAAACGAAATAAAACAATGTAAATTGTGAAGATCCCAGCAACCAAGTTATAGTCATAAGTAGAAAAGGAGATAAGTAATAGGAAAGATGAGAAGAAGAAGAATGCAGTCTTACTAAATAGCTTGACACAGTTGTGGGAACGAGTTGTTTAGCAGAGTGATGGCATTGAGGAAAAAACTCCTTGTGTCTAGTTGTTCTGGTATGCGGTGCTCTGTAATGTCATTTTGAAGGTGGGAGTTGATACAGTTTATGTCCAGGATGTGGGGGGGTGTCTATAGATATTTTTAGAGCCCTCTTTTTGACTCGTGCAAGATACAGGCCCTCCATGGAAGGCAGGTTGGTAGTAATTGTTTTTCCTGCAGTCCTAACTATCCTCTGGAGTCTGTGTCTGCCTTGTTGGGTTGCAGAGCCATAAACCCCTTCACCTGATTACTACCAGCTCCCATGGCTTTAGAACAGCCACACTACAATGCCTAGTAGCTCTGCCTACGGTGGATTGATTCTTCTCCCCGTCTTAGCTGACCTTTCCCCCGTCGTTCTTCTCCCTCCACAGGTGACTGAGCTGGGCCGCATCGCCAGCCACTATTACATCACCAACGATACCATACAGACCTACAACCAGCTACTCAAGCCCACCTTGAGTGAGATTGAGCTCTTCCGCGTCTTCTCCTTGTCCTCCGAGTTCAAGAACATCACCGTGAGAGAGGTAGGAAGTCGGAGGCAGCATTTCCTTCCAAGACAGTCACGGCAAGAGCTTTCTCCAAATCCTTGCTTTTATCAGGGGAAGGAGTAGAACATCAGTGCCTTAGTTTCTCTGCTTGTTTTTCATCTTTCAGGGATTAAAATAGTTTTTGGAATATTAACACCAATGCTATTGTTGCTTAGCTCAACTTCATAAAAATAAAGGCACTCAACTTATTGGTTCCCAACACCAATAAGACCAAGGAGCTTATAGTGGACTGTAGAAGGAACATCCAGCCCTTGCTTATCAATGGAGACCGAGTGGAGCAAGTGGCCAGTTTTAAGTTTCTGGGTGTTACCCTAAAAGAGGACCTGACCTGGCGGGGCTCACATTGCAGCCCTGGTCAAAAGGGCCCAGCAGAGATTCTACTACCTGAGGCTTCTCAGAAAAGAGCAACTGAATGGAAAACTGCTGGTGACCTTCTACCGCTGTACCATAAAGAGTATCTTAACTTACTGCACACTGTGTAGGATTTGCCAACTGCACAGGGACAGATAGGACAGCACTCCAGAGAGTTAACATCATTGCCCAGAGGGTCATTGGCTGCCCTCTCCCCTCCTTGGAAGAGCTTTGTAGCTCCCGCTGCCTTAAGAAAGTTCAAAACATTCTCAAAGATCCATCTCATCCTGGGAACCCTTTTTTTGAACTATTACTATCTGGCAGACGGTACAGGATAATAAAAACAAGGACAAATAGGCTGAAAAACAGCTATCCTAGGGCAATAGCTCTTTTGAATTCTGCTGTATGGTGCAGTGTTTGAATTCTGCTGTATAGTGCAGGGGTTTCCATTCAGTGTGTGGAGTGTGAAGGATGTGTGTTTGTTTATATTTTCATGGTCATGATGTGCCCTGAAGATGGGGTTTGATTTCGTTGTACGAGGTGCAACGAGAATAAACTAAACTAAACTCATTCCTCAATATCTGGCATTCTAGCCATCCCTTCACTTTTCTCAGAAACTCACGGTTCTTTCATTTTTTTATTTTTTATTTTATAGAATCAACAAAAATTTTTTAGCTTGCAAGCCCTTCGCTGCTGCCTTTTTAGCTTTGGTATCGATCGACTTAACATGGGTAGCAGATGTATGGATGATTTGCAGTAGTTCACCCATCACCTTAGCCAACGGATTCGTAGATTGCAGCCAAATTATACCGTTGAAATGAAGGAACTTTATTCAAAAGGGGTTCAGAAAAGCTCCTTTCTAGTCCTTTTGGAACGGAATTCTGAACTCCACATTCTTTTATCTTTATGCAGTGAGTCCGGTTGACGGAACCCTAATAAAAATAAAACTCTTTTTGCTTGTTCGCTTTTTTGCTCTTTCGACTCTAGCGTGGCAGAGGCGACTCACTTTTCAATTCCCCACCCCCTCTCCTCACCTTTGCAGGAAGAGAAATTGGAGCTTCAGAAATTGCTTGAGAGGGTCCCAATTCCAGTGAAAGAGAGCATCGAGGAGCCAAGCGCCAAGGTAGGTTCTTCCAAGCCCTGCCTGGGTTTGCTTAACTTTTACAGTGCATATGCCTATTCATAACGCATCGCCAAGTATCTAGAGCCGTGATGGTGAACCTAGGGCACGTGTGGCACAGGTGGCACGCGGAGCCAATTGTGTGGGCACGTGAGCACCAAGCTAAATTTACCTGCACTGCGCATGTGGACACCTCCCAGCTGATTTTTGGCCCATTGGGGGCCCCTTTTCGCCTTTCTGCGGCCTCGAGGGAAGCCTTTGCAAAGCTGGCTGAGGAATTCTGGGAATCGAACTCTCCCAAGTTTTAAAGGAGAGCTGAGGTTGGAAAGACTGAGGAACTCTGGGAAATGAAGTCCACAAGCCTTAAAAGTAGCCAAGGTTGGAGACCCCTGCTTTGGAGGGTGCTTAAGTTCGCTTTCTCTCCTAGATCAACGTGCTCCTCCAAGCTTTTATCTCTCAACTGAAGCTAGAAGGCTTTGCCCTCATGGCTGACATGGTCTACGTCACTCAGGTGAGCCGCAGTTCTGAGGTAATTTGATGCCTCCGTCTTTGGGTGTCGCTGCCCTCATGCTGGAGAAGATTCTCCCAGGGTTACCGGATCCTTGTGGAACCTGAAGATTCCTTCTCTCCCCCGCACCCCCCACTCCCATTTCGTGAAATATTAAAAACCATAAAGCCCCTGGTGGACTAGAGTCCAGTTTGTCTGCTCCACCTCTTGGTTGTCCAAAGTTATACGGTTGAGGGAGTTAGGAGAGGGAGGAATGCCACCAAAATCTGATCCTCATGGAATGGAGGGTAGTATCAGGGCTCCCGGTAGTAACCCCCATTTAAATCATGATTTTCAAAGCTCCAAAGAAGATTTACTAGGAGTAGACATGCCGGTGCTACCTGGGTGTAGCCGACTCTGAGGCACATCATTCATTGTCACCCTTGACCCTGGGGTTCCCCCACCCTTGGGTGTATCGTAATCCATATTCTCCAATGGGATGTATCCATAGCCAAGAGTCATCCATCACGCTCTTCAGTAAGCATTTTGCAGGGCAGAAACTTCAGTCATCTAGAAACTATTTTCAAAAACATTTATGGAGTTTTGGTTTGCAAGTTGCCTCAAAACCATAGAAATATTTTATGAGTTGACATTAGGATTCAGAAGGTGATGGTTCTTTTGCTTGTCAGGACATTAAAAGCTCTCTGGGATGGGATGCCCAGTATTTCCCTCTTTCTCTAGGTACCCGTTGTGTGTTGAAATTGACACTCTCATTTTGTATTCTTAGTCTGCTGGGAGGCTCATGCGTGCCATCTTTGAGATTGTCCTTAACCATGGCTGGGCCCAGCTCACCGACAAGACCCTCAACCTTTGCAAGATGATTGACAAGCGAATGTAAGGCGGCTTCTCTTCGTTTCTCTATATTTTCTGTCAACTTCTAACCAGTCATAGTCATCTTCCTATTGTATAGTTTCGTTTCTGTGCATGTATCTTCAGAAATAAGTTTAGTTCCTTGTAAACTATTACTATAATTAAGTTGTTTGAAACGGGGCGTAAGGATTAAGATAGGAAATGTACTGTATATTAAACTTCAAAAAAGGAATATATACAAACTTTGGTTTCCCACAAATGATGCATCTGGCTAAAATGTACTTGTGATCATCTGTGTCCAGGCTTGCTGAATTCTGTCTCTGTGTTTGGGGAAGAACATAAGGAAAACGTAAATACTGCCGGAATTTTAACAATTTTTCAACAGTGTTTAGTGGAGAAAGGAGGGGATCAGGCATAGAAGTTGTGAAGATGTGGGTGTCTTATATCCTAGAATATTCTAATAAGCGCCTCTGTTTCCAAAGAGATCTTGTGAGAAAAGCTCTTCTGACCCAAACCTTGTTCCAAGTAAACAAACACCAAACAGAGATAAAAGCAAAACCTTTTAATGCCTTTCTGTGGAATTCCGTTAATTCACGGTTAAAAAGCTATGAAAACTAATTGTCTCTGATAAGAACAAGGCTTTCCAAGGTTGTGCAAGGCTGCCAAGAACACTAGATTAAGTTAGTAAGAAATATTCCAAACACAAAGAGTCTCCAAACACCAACCAAGATAGTCCGAACTTCCACAAGGCTTGAAGTGCAAGAACTTCTTTGCTTCCTGCAAAGAATCCCAGTCTCTCAGGCTGGCTTTTATCCCTTAAGGGAGGGGCTATTACCTTGCAGCCTTACTGCCAAGTTGCCCGTGCTGCTGCAGCTGCGCTTTCCTTTGACTATCCCTGCGTGCATGTGCACTTGGCACAGGCTCCTCGGGGACCTCCTCCTTGCTGCTGCCAGTTGCCACAGTCTCCGAAGGCAGCACTCCACTCCCTGATGGTCCTGGCTCCATCCCTGCATCCCACGCAGGCCCCTCATCCGAGTCTTCGCTCTCTGAGAACTCAGCCGTCTGCACCTGCTGCCAGCGGACCACAACAAAACCAGAAATGTGACTGCAACGGTGTAGTTCCCACATTCTATGTCGAGAGGACAAGGTTCCGTTTTTGCACACACACACACACACAAGCTTGTACAAGGAACAGGCCCATCTGACCCAGATAGTAAAATTACGAAGTCTTTTGCGAATGAGAATGAGCAAAATTGAGTCTCCCAGCCCTCACAAAAGGCCACTTTTCTGCAGGTAAAAATAGAAGGTTCAGCCAGATGAAAGGAAGTAAACTGCAACCTTCTAGTACCGTGATGGTGAACCTGTGGCACGTGTGCCAGAGGTGGCATGCAGAGCCATTTGCGCTGGCACGCAAATTCTAGGCAAACTTACCTCACTGCACATGCGCGTGCCTCACACCGGATTTTCGGCCCGTTTTGAGGCCTTTTCCAGACTCCCAGAGGTTTGAGAAAGGCTTCTGCAGGCTTTGCAGGCCAAAAATTAGGCCCGTTTCATCACTTCCTGTTTTTTCCGGAAATACCGGAAGTGACAAAACAGGCCTAGTTTTTGGCCTGAAACACCTGCAGAAGCCTTCCTCAATCCAGCTGAAAATCAGCTGTGAGGTGCAGGGCAGGTAAGGGGGATTACGTGCGTGTGCGTAGGGGGCGGACGCACCATTTTTGGCCCCGGAGCCCAAGAAGGTTAGCCACTACTCTTCTAGCATTTTGCTTTTTCTAGCCATGATTGAGGCTTGGATCTTGAGAGGTGCAGTAGTGAAGTTAGACCAGCTCTGCATCCTGAACGGCCGCCGTCTTGTTCCTCCAGGTGGCAGTCCATGTGCCCCCTCCGTCAGTTCAGGAAGCTGCCCGAAGAGGTGGTGAAGAAGATTGAGAAGAAGAATTTCCCATTTGAGCGACTCTATGACCTGAATCACAATGAAATAGGTCAGTGAGGAGAACTGCGGTATCTCTTAGGGGAGGGGAGGGGTGTGAATTGGGGAGGTCCTGTATCCCTTTGCAGTGGGTGCGTGGCTCGGTTTTGTATCGCAACCGAGCGGAGCGCACATCTTTGATCCTGAATGAAATGCTCGAATTATGGCTGAATTGGAAGAAAGCAAAAGCTTTGACCGGTGAGGAGCTAACAGATGTGGCCAGGTATTATGTAGGCCGTTGCAATAAATAGAATTGGTAATTAATTTGATATTTTTTAAGTAAATACATCAAAACAGTAAACTCCTAAAGACTGTTCGAATACAAATCAGTGTGTGAGTTATGTCAACGAAGACTCAATCACCCGGGTCAAAAGTATCTAAAATTTGTAATTAATTTAATATTTCTAAGTAAAGTAAATAAAACAGTAAACTCCTGAAGACCATTCGAATACACAAATGCAAACTGGTGTTTGATGTTGCAAATGAAGACTCAATCACCCAGGCCCAAAGTATCTAAAAAGATTAACTCACGATGGCAATTCGGTTCAGCGTTCAAATTGCGTTTCAAGTGACACACGAAGACTTGACCTTGCATTGAAAAATGAGTTGTTGGGTAAACTAAAAAATGCCTGAGGTCACATTGACATTGTAAGCCATAAAGCCAGGATGAATAAACCCAGTGACCGGTTTCACACGGTGTGTTTAACCTGAATAATGCAAAAAACTTACCACGATGTGTGAACCCAGCCATAGGGAATACCCAGCCCTGGGGTCAAGATTCGAAGCTTACTCAAAGTGCTTTCACTTTTACTGCTTCTTAGCTTGACCTGCTGGGGGGAAGGAAGGGGGAATTGGAGTGTGGATCATAACCATCAAGCACTGATGAGAACCAAGGTCCCTTCAGCAGGGGTTTGCCAGACCTTCCAGGCATCTTCTCACAACAATATTGTGACATTTAATTGGACCATGTGACTTATACGAATTGGAGGGAGGGAAGATTCTCTACTTTTAATTATATTGAGTTGCGCGGGAATTAGCCAGAGCTGGTTTTGCTTTCATTCTGCGCCGAAAGGACGGGCTCCATAAAGTTTTGCATTAAGTGATGGAATAGTCTTGACGGTGCTTGCTGGGTTGGGTCCGTCAGTCGGAACTTTTGACGCCTGGGTCTGATGCTCCTGAGAAGGTCCGCTTCTCCTCCTCCTCCTCCTCTTTGACCAATGCTCTCCTTCTGCAGGAGAGCTCATTCGGATGCCCAAGATGGGGAAGACAATCCACAAGTATGTCCACCTGTTCCCCAAACTGGAGCTGTCTGTCCACTTACAACCCATCACCAGGTCTACTCTGAAAGTGGAGCTAACGATTACTCCTGATTTCCAGTGGGATGAGAAGGTGAGAACGGGCAGTCATGAAATCTGCCGGAACCATCTCCGGTAACGTTGAGGAGGTGGGATCTTGAGGATGGCGTTTCATGGTGGAGAAACCCCCTTCAGTCTTGGTTTGGTGGCTCTCCTTGCTTCCTCGGTTATGATCCCGTCTCTCTCCTCTCTTTTTTTTTTTTTTTGCGGTGGGGGGCAGGTCCATGGTTCCTCGGAAGCCTTCTGGATTTTGGTGGAAGACGTGGACAGCGAGGTGATCCTCCACCACGAGTATTTCCTTCTGAAGGCCAAGTACGCTCAGGACGAGCACCTCATCACCTTCTTCGTGCCCGTTTTTGAGCCTCTTCCTCCGCAGTACTTCATCCGGGTGGTCTCCGATCGCTGGCTTTGTAAGTCCCTGGAGAGGTTGGGTGGAGAAATGTACGCTCCCTTGCTGGAAACAGCGACGTTGGGAGAATGTGTTACGAAGGCGTCTTATCTGCGCATAAGCCATTTCCGTGCAGAAAGTCAGCCCGGTTTGGTATTTCATAACAGCTGTGGTGGTGCAGTGGTGAGAATGCGGTACTGCAGGCTGACTCTGCTCACGGTCATCCGTTCGGCAGTTCGAATCTCACCGGCTCAAGGTTGACTCCCCCAGGTTTTCTTTTAATCCTTGTTTTTCCATTGTGAGCCTGGGTCCAAAACAGCTCACATAAATACAACACCTCAGAAAACATGTTTAAAAGTTTAGTTTAGCACCGATTCAAGAGCCATGTACTTAAAAGACGGAAGAAGAATAATTTACACTTTATAGACCGTTACAAATCAGAGCCCATGAGGAGTGTAAAGGAGGCAGAAACAATCAGTCCAGTCTGCATTGTTGTCGCTATACCTGTTGCACCTCCTGAAGGTTATTTGGAGCCAGTAGGGTGTCCGGTACAAACCACAACGACACCCCCAGGTAACGTTGCACGACTGATAACAACCTGTGTGGTAACTTAACGAGCCACATGGCATCATTTCCAAACTGTTGGCTCTCTCCTCCAAAGGAGACCAGCTCCCAGCAAGAAAGAAACATGGAGAGCTGGTTAAGGTTGGAAAAGATAATTAAGGAACACCTAGACTGGAAACCAGGAATAGTTTTGTTGGGTATAATGCCAGAAGGCTATGAACAAAGGGAACTGTATACTGAATTTTGCATGTGTTGACAGCTGCAAGGATTGTATTTGCACAACATTGGAGAAACGAGAACGCCCCATCCGATGAGGATGTAATACGGAAAATACTTGACTGTGCAGAGATGGATAGATTGACATTAAACATAAAGGCACAGAAGACACAGAATATTACTTAACATGGAATAGATTTTACGAGTGGCTAGAGATAAGAGGCAGAAATTAGATGAAGAAAGATGACCGTTATGCAAGAATTAAATACAAAGAGGGTTGACAATTAGAAACACGTTGAGATAAGTAACAGAACTATAAATAAGCTAATACAAAAAAACTCAGCTAAAATTATTTTGTTACACTATCACCATTGTTACTAGTATATATGTTGATATTTCTGTTTTTTCTTTTGCATTTTCGTAAATGATACGCCCTGGCAAGTACACTGTGTTCAAAATGTTTATGGATCAAAATAAAACCATATATTAAAATACAAAACGAAAAAGGGAGACCGGTCCCCAGCAAGAGCTGGGTTTTTCTCCTCAGCCTCTTGGTGCCCCGGGGTGTGTGTGTGTGTGTGTGTGTGTGTGTGTGTGTGTGTGTGTGTCTGTCTCCAGGTGTCCCCGTTCCTCAGGTGTGTTTGTCTGCTTGCTCATTCCAGCCTGCGAGACGCAACTGCCGGTCTCCTTCCGACACTTAATCCTGCCAGAGAAGTACCCTCCTCCCACGGAACTGCTGGACTTGCAGCCCCTGCCGGTCTCTGCGCTGAGGAACAGCGCCTTTGAGGGCCTCTACCAGGACAAGTTCCCCTTCTTCAATCCCATCCAGACCCAAGGTCAGCATCGCGGCGGGTCAGGGGAGGGCCCTCCCGGTGCCAGTGCGGGGATCCAACATTGCTTTGACTACCGTTTCTGTGGGCGTGGCTTGGAGGGTGTGGCAGGGAAAGGCCACTGCAAAATCCCCCTTCCCTTTGATTGCTTATTGTACCCCGTGACTCTCGTTAAGTGTCGTACCTGATGATTCTTGACTTTTGACCAAATGTATGTTTTCTTTTATGTGCACTGAGAGCATTTGCACCAAGGGAAATTCCTTGTGTGTCCAATCACACTTGGCTAATAAGGAATTCTGTTCTGTTTTGCTCCGCTCTGCTCCACTCCTGTCCTAGTCCTTATTCTATTCTATTCTATTCTATTCTATTCTATTCTATTCTATTCTATTCTATTCT
>NW_020769384.1:2926831-2963494 GCF_900518735.1 Pseudonaja textilis
TCGTTCCCCATGTTGGCTCGGGAATTCTGGGAGTTGAAGTCCACAAGCCATGAAGGGCTGGGGTCCCTCACCCTTGTTTCTACAGAGAGTCTCAGCAGATATGAAAAGAGGGGGAGGGGATTGACGAGCCTAGAAGAGGCCAAGTTAACAGAGGTTTGAGCTGGAGGATCTCTGCGGGCGTCCTCATCTTCCTCTTCTCCCTTCTCTGAGGCAGATCTTCCTGGACTGGTATGAGAAGTTCCAGGATCAGCTTCTCAAAGTCGTCCTCCTGACGGGGGAGACCAGCACGGACCTGAAGCTGCTGGGGAAGGGCAACATCATCATCAGCACCCCGGAAAAGTGGGACATCCTGTCCCGGCGATGGAAGCAGCGCAAAAATGTACAGAACGTCAACCTCTTCATTGTGGACGAAGTCCACCTCATTGGCGGCGAGAACGGGGTGAGAAATCACTTGTTTTGAAGGGAGCGAGCAGGGCACGGCTTCCTTTTGCCCCGTTCTTCCCTGGAGCATTGCTAGTGGGACAAATCACTTTAATCCCTTTCTTGCTGGTGGGAAAATCACTTAACTACGAGCCCGCTAGGGTGACTTGCACCTCAGTTCCTCAGGTGCATTTGTGAGTATTTATGACTCCAGTAGACTTTGACTCTATTTATCATCAAAGTTAATTAGTTGGAAGAAAGAGCTCTCCAAACTCCAGGTATTTTTTGCCATTGTAGACTAATATGTCTCTGCTCCAACATCCTGCATACCACAGTTTTAATCCCAGCAATAAATTTTGCCCCCTCATAAATCATGTCTGGATTATAAAACAGGAGCTGTAGAATTGTAACTGGGGACAAATCATACTGAACCCTTAATGGAATTACGGGTCTATGGAAGTAGGTAAGTAGTAGGATCCCCCAAGGTTCTACCTTAAACCATGGACTGTTCATAAACAATTTAGATGAGGCGATAGAAGGGGAACGCCTCAAATTTGCAGACAACATTAAACTGGCAGGAACAGCCAACACCCCGGAAGGTTGGCTTAAGGTCCAGATGGCTCTCCAGAGACTAGAACACTGGGCCTTTTATAACAAAATGAAATTCAGTGACAAGAAAAATAAGGTTTTACGCTTAAGGCAAGAAAAGCCAAACACAGAGGTATGGAATAGATAGAACCTGTGTCAGGGCTCTGGCAGTTACTCTCCATTTAAATCATGAGTCTCGAGCCAAACTTCCAAAACTTAAAAGGGATTTATTAGGAGTAAACATGCCAACACTGTCTGGGTGTAGCCGACTCTGAGACACGTCTTTCATTGTCACCCTTGACCCTGGTTTTCCCCTCACCCCCTGGGCGTATCGTAATCCATATTCTCCAATGGGACACCTCCATAGCCCAGAGTCATCAATCATGCTCTCCAGTTGGAATTTTGCAAGGCAGAAACTTCGGTCACCTAGTTACTATCTTTGAAAACATTTATGGAACGCCAGCTGCCTACTGCTCCCCCCTCCCTTTCTGTTGGCAACTCTAAAAAGACCAGAGAAATATTTTATGAGTTGACAGCCTGGCTCAATAGTGGCAACTGTCAGGGGGAAACTGGGTGTCCCTGACTCAACTTTGCTTTCATTTCACAGCCAGTCCTGGAGGTGATCTGTTCCCGAATGCGCTACATCTCCTCCCAGATCGAGCGGCCCATCCGCATTGTGGCTCTCAGCTCGTCCTTGTCCAATGCCAAGGATGTGGCCCATTGGCTCGGTTGCAGTGCTACGGCCACCTTCAATTTCCACCCCAATGTGCGCCCTGTACCTCTGGAGCTCCACATCCAGGTAAGCCTCCCGCTCTTTCCAACGGGCAGCTCCGGCCAGGCGGAGGCCCTCCTGCCAATCGATCCATTGCTCGATTTACCTCCGGGGTCACCGTCATCGACTGACAGAAGGTTGGTGTGGTGACCCAGGGCACGGCACGGCGATAACACAGGCAGCTCCAAATTCCCCCAAAGGCTCCCAAGTCCCAGAGCAAAGTGAGGACAAACACACACACACACACACACACACACACACACACACACACACCTCAATCAGCCTCTGGCTGCAAATAGTCCAGCCCAACGCTGTGAACACCACAGCTGCATAAATCCAGCAGGGCAAGTTGGAGAATCCAGGAAGCAAAAGTAATCCGGAAATCCGGAAATAATTCAAGGAATCCGGAAATCCGGAAATAATTCAAGGAATCCAGGAAAGTCCAAACTTTGGCACTCAACATTCCAGGAATTCAGCGTTTGTTCCCGACAAAGGCCCCTCCCCACAGCGTCTCCTTAAGTGTCAGTCCCCAGGTGTGCCTCGTGAAGAGGGGCGGGGGCGCTCTCCTCCCGAGTGGTTGGGTCAGTCTGCGCTGTTCTCGCCTTCTCTCCGCTCTCCGTGCTCTCGGATCAGGAGGGGGTGGTCCTTGAGCATATCCTGAGCTCTGCCTCTCGTGTTCGCGGCTTACGGCCTCTCTCGGTCGTCCTGTTCATCTTCCTCTGCAGATGTAGTCTCTTGACGGGGACACGACCCTTTGCGTGTTCTTAGGCGAAATGGATTCCCTTCCCGTCCCTTTCAACATCTCAGCTTCGTTTCCCGTGCTGTCACTGGGCTTTTAATTGCGGTTCTTCCTTTGAAAGTTCTGCCCAGCAAGTAGATTTGACGCTATTTGTCTTCTCTCTCTCTCTCTCTCTCTCGGTTTCCTTCCCTTGTTTTTCTTTCAGGGCTTCAACATCAGCCACACGCAAACCCGCCTGCTCTCCATGGCTAAGCCAGTCTACCACGCCATCATGAAGCATTCTCCCAAGAAGCCGGTCATCGTGTTCGTTCCCTCGCGCAAGCAGACCCGGCTCACGGCCATCGACATTCTCACCACCTGCGCTTCAGATGTCCAGAGACACAGGTAGAGTGTTCTGAACCCGGCTCCCAAACACAACCAACCCTCCTGTCTTTAATCGGAGTGCCAGCAGCTCCAGCAAAATAATGTCTGTCTGTCTGTCTCTGTCTCTCCCTCCCTCCCTCACTGCAGGGAGAGACAGACTAACCAGTTTGTCGGGCAGGGGAGATGTATAATAGTTGTCTGGCACATCTATTCCTCTCCCTCCCCTGCCTTTGATCCCCAGAGCTAGGGAGGGGCTGCGCTAGCAGCGGTGGCTCTTCCGTCCCAAGGACCGGCCCATAGATTTCCATGGCTCTCCTCTCCTCTCCTCTGCCTTTTATCTCCAGAGCGATGGGGGGAGCTTTGCTAGCAGCGGTGGCTCTTCCAGCCCAAGGACCAGCCCATAGATTTCCACGGCTCTCCTCTCCTCTGCCTTCTGCTCATCCACGTGTCAGGCACTGGACCCAGCTGGTCCTCCTCTTCCTCATCAGCCACCTCCAGGCCTGGGGGGCTGTTGACTCTCCATCTGAGGGCTGGCAGATGGCCCAGGCTCCACCTCCGTCTCTCTCTCTCTCTCTCTCTGCCGGCTCCGTTCCCTCTTCTCCCTCGGAACTGTCAGGTTACCCTGGCGGCCGACAGGCCACAACACAGACCTGGAAGTGCTTTTGAACTCGACTCCGTTTCCTGCTCCCTTCCTTGCCCGACAGAGTCTGGTCCTTGGGAAAGCCGCCTTCTCCTTCACGGAGGAGAAGCTGGTTAAGATCCGGCTGGCGCAGCCGTTCTGATCTGCCCGTTTTCTCGTCCCGACAGGTTTCTGCACTGCACCGAGAAGGACGTGGCTCCTTACGTGGACAAACTGAACGACAACACCTTGAAGGAGACGGTGGTGAATGGGGTGGGCTACCTCCACGAGGGGCTGACCTCGATGGAACGACGGGTGGTGGAGCAGCTGTTTAGCTCAGGTAAAAAGCGGCGAGGGAAAAGAAAAAAAAAGCCAGACTAACTGAGCCCCAACAAACAGGCCTAACTTGGAAAAAAACAAACAAACTTCAGATTCACAAGGAAACCATTTCATGGATTCAGTGCCTTCTGCTGGAAAGATGAGCTAGTAAACTGTAATATTGCAGTAAGAGGCCACGAGGCAAAGCGTGCTTTTACTTTTCCACCGGGGAAAAAAATAAATTTGCAGAGAAGAATGGAATAGAACGGAATTAGAATAGAATAGAACAGAACAGAGCTGGAAGGGACTTTGGAGGTCTTCTAGTCCAGCCCCCTGCTTAGGCAGGAGCCCCAATACCATTTTAGACAAGTGGTTGTCCAGTCTCTTTTTAAAAACCTCCAGTGATGGACTGGCCACAATTTCTGGTGGCCAGCTGTTCCACTGGTTAATTGTCCTCACTGTTAGGAAGTTTCTATTTAATTCCAGGTTGCTTCTCTCCTTGATTAGTTTCCATCCATTGCTTCCTGTCCTGCCTTCAGGTGCTTTGGAGAATAATTTGATCCCTTCTTTGTGGCTGCCCCTCAAACACTGGAATATTGCTATCCTGTCACCCCTAATTCTTCTTTTCTCTAGACCAGCCAAATCCAAATCCTGCAGCCTATTCTTCAAATGTTTTAGTCCCCAGGCCTTGGATCCTCTTAGTTGCTCTTCTCTGGACTTTTTCCAAAGTCTCAACAAGCTTTTTTGTAGCACTATGACAAAAATTGGATTCTGTGTTCCAGGTGTGGCCTTACTAGCATTTCAGAAAGCGGCACTAATGCTTCATGTGATCTACTAGGGTAGATTTCTTTGCAAGCAGATGAGTGAATGTACCCCTAGGTCAGGAGTCTCCAACCTTGGCCACTTTGAGACTGGTGGACTTCAACTCCCAGAACTCTGGTAGTTGAGGTCCACCAGTCTTAAAGTGGCCAGGGTTGGAGACCCCTGGCCTAGGCGGTTGTTTCGGTTCTAGACTGTTCCTCCTTGGTGATTTCTCCTTAGGGGCCATCCAGGTGGTGGTGGCTTCACGGAACCTCTGTTGGGGAATGAACTTAGCTGCTCACCTGGTGATCATCATGGACACGCAGTACTACAACGGGAAGATCCACGCGTGAGTGAAGGGTCCTGGGGAGGAGTTGTCTGGAATCGCCAATAAGCGGGTTGCAGTTTGGGGTGCGATGGGGGAAATTAAGAGGGAGTTGGAATTGGGTTGGGTTGACTTTGGGGTGAGGTTCTTAACTGACCGGCTTGTGAATTGTTCCCCTGGTGGCAGGTACGTGGACTATCCAATCTACGATGTCCTACAGATGGTGGGCCGTGCTAACCGCCCCTTGCAGGATGATGAAGGACGCTGTGTTATTATGTGCCAGGGGTCCAAGAAGGTGAGCAAAGATGGGAAGAGGGTAGATTCCTCTGCTGCTTAACAACTGGGGCTCCTAAGACTTGAGGTCCTTCTAGCATTGAAGAGCTTTCTGGCTGAGTGGCCACAATCTCAGCATTGTGGGGTCCTGATATTTTGCCAGCCACTTTGGTTGGCGTCTTCAGGGGCAGAGTTAGCTGCTAAGGACTTCTCAGTAACTCACAATCAATGAACAGGAACTATCTGGACTCTAGTCTAGGGGAGAGAAGGACCAGGGGAGACAGGAGAGCAGTCTTCCAATATTTGAGGGGCTGCCACAGAGAGGAGGAAGGGGTCAGGCTATTCTCCAAAGTACGTTTGAAGGCCAGACAAGGAATAATGGATGGAAACTGAACAAGGAGAGATTCAACCTGGAAATAAGGAGGAATTTTCTGACAGTGAAAACAATCAACCCGTGGAACTGAAGTTGCCTTCGGAAGTTTCGGGAGCTTCATCCCTGGAGGCTTTCAAAAAGAGACTGGACTGCCCTCTGTCAGAAATGGTGTGTAGGGTCTCCTGCTTGGGGTTGGACTGGATGACCTACAAGGTCCCTTCCAACTCTTGTTAATCTGTTAGATCTGTTAGTCTTTGAGCTGCCAAGGTTGGACACCCCTGAGTTACATTATGAACCTCAGAAGTCTAAGGGAGAGAAGGACCAGGGGAAACATGAGAGCAGTCTTCCAATATTTGAGGGGATGCCACAGAGAGGAGGAAGGGGGTCAAGCTATTTTCCAAGGCACCCAAAGGCCAGACAAGAAATAATAATGGATGGAAGCTGATCAAGGAGAGATTCAACCTGGAAATAAGGAGGAATTTTCTGACAGTGAGAACAATCAACCCTTGGAACAGAAGTTGCCCTCGGAAGTTGTGGGAGCTTCAATCCTGGAAGCTTTCAAGAAGAGACTGGACTGCCATCTGCCAGAAATGGTTCAGGGTCTCCTGCGTGGGTGGGGGGTTGGACTAGATGACCTACAAGGTCCCTTCCACCTTTGTTCATCTGTATTTGAATTTAGCAAGGTGCTCTCCGATTGCTCCCAGAGTTCAAGGAAGTTAGTTCCTTATCTGGATGGACTTTTGATTGATTTGTTTTTGAAGAAATTCCACGAGAACCAGTTCTTGGTGGGTCCTTGAACCTGGCTGTTGATTGGTTCTTTAGGTAGATGGATTTCTAACCTGTTTTCGGAGAATGTCAAAGTGATCTTATTCCTGATTGGCTTGTGTTTGAGACAGGATTTTTTTGGGGGGTGGCAGGTGGGTGGTGAAGCTGCTGCAGGTTCTTCTTATGCTACCTCCAGATTAAATAGCCCTCAAATCATTGAAAATATCAGAAAATTAGATCCTTCCGGGCATTCAGCCTGAAAGCTCAGCCCTACTTGATTAACTCTGGCTTGCAAAAAAAAACCCTACACCCTTGGTGCAAACCTACAGTGGGTGGATGTGGGGGATCCTTCATTGATTTTGCATGTTGTGTTGGCGTGGTTTGTTCAGAGCAGGTTCTTCTCTTCTGGAACGGTTTTCTCCTAATTTTAAGCAGGCCATTTCCCCCCCCCCCCCCCCCGCCCCCAAACGCTAACTATCATTCTGGCTCTTCCCTTCCAGGATTTCTTCAAAAAGTTCCTCTACGAGCCCCTTCCGGTGGAGTCTCACCTCGACCACTGCATGCACGATCACTTCAATGCCGAGATTGTCACCAAGACCATTGAGAACAAGCAGGACGCGGTGGACTACCTCACCTGGACCTTCCTGTACCGCCGGATGACCCAGAACCCCAACTATTACAACCTCCAAGGTGAAAGGGACGCTGTCCCAATCTTCCTGGTGTCAACTGATCAGATATTTCTATGGTCTTTTCAGAGTTGCCCGCAGAAAGGGAGGGGGCAGAGAAGCATGGCCATCAAAAGTCCATTCCAGAAATAGTTTTGGGAGGATGCCAGGAACTCTGATAACAGCAGCCCACGTTAGATAATCCCAAGGTTTGTTCCCGACAAACGGCCCTCCCAACTGGTTCTCCTTTAAACTCCCTTCCCAGGTGTGCCTTGTGAAGGGAATCAGGGCCCTTTCCTCCCCCATAAGCCACGCCAACCACATTGCTCCCTCTTCCGTTCCTCCCTGTGTGCCCTAGATGAAGAGGGATGGGTGGGCCTTGGTCTTCATCTAAACCCCCTCTCCCTTGTTCTACGTCTTCCCTGCTCTGCCCAGCCTGACTTCCTCCCGAGCCGACGGAGCCTCTCTCCGGCGGTTCATCTGACGGCTGTTCATCTTCCTTCTCGGAGTCAGACTCCGACGGGGGGGCATGACGTCGATGGTTTAAGCCTCCCAATCCTTTTAATGTGTCAGTTCATGTCAGAAAACATTCTTAAGCCCTGCTGCAGCACGTAGACCTGGTTCCTCGCCTGTATCTAGTCTGTGTCAACTCGTAAAATATTTCTGGAGGTGCCAACAGAAAGGGAGGGGGGAGCAGTGCGGCAGCTCACAAACCGAAACTGCATCCCATAAATAGTTTTCCAAAGATTGTAACGGGATGACTGAAGTTTCTGCCTTGCAAAATTCTAACTGGGGAGCATGATTGATGACTCTGAGCTATGGAGGTGTCCCATTGGAGAATATGGATTACGGCACACCCAGGGAAACGGAGGGTCAAGGGTGACAATGAATAGTGTGTCTCAGAGTCAGCTGCACCCAGGCAGTGCCGGCATGTTAACTCCCAATAAATCCTTTTTAGGTTTTGGAAGTTTGGCTCGAGACTCATGATTTAAAATGAGATTAAGTGATGGAATCCTAACACCTGGATTCCTCTCCCTGCCTGCTCCCCCCACCCCACCCCACCCCCACCCCCAGACCCATTCCAGGCAGCTCCTGGGCAGTTTCCCAGCCACTCCAGACGTGCAGCAGCTCCTGACTTTCGATCTGTTCCTCTGCCCAGGTGTGTCCCACCGTCATCTCTCCGATCACCTTTCTGAGTTGGTGGAGCAAACCCTGAGCGACCTGGAGCAGTCCAAGTGCATCAGTGTGGAAGATGAGATGGACGTGGCGCCTCTGAACCTGGGCATGATCGCAGCTTATTACTACATCAACTACACCACCATCGGTATAATGGGTCTTGGGGGGGGGGGGAGAGAGAGAGAGAGAGAGAGAGGTGGCGGTGGCGGTGATGGTGTCGTGTCCGTCGCTGCCACGGCCTCCAGCCTTGTTGCTCGGTGTGTGATGCAGCTTCCCTTGCTTTCTAGAACTCTTCAGCATGTCCCTGAACGCCAAGACGAAAGTGAGGGGCCTGATTGAAATCATCTCCAATGCTGCAGAATATGAGAACATTCCTATTAGACACCACGAGGACAACCTCTTGCGGCAGGTAAGGGAATAATCCTCTCTCTCTCTCGCTCTCTCTCTAGTTTGTGCCAGTGTACGGTCGTCTATGATGCTTAGAAGCCCCCCCCCCTTTTTTCCTTTTCCAGCTGGCCCAGAAAGTGCCCCACAAGCTGAATAACCCCAAGTTCAACGACCCCCACATCAAAACCAACCTCCTTTTGCAAGCGCATTTGTCGCGGATGCAGTTAAGCGCCGAGCTCCAATCGGACACCGAGGAGATTCTGAGCAAGGTACAAGCGTCAACTCATAGAATGTTTCTACAGTCTTTTTAGAGTTGCCAACAGAAAAAGGGAGAGGGGAAGCAGTGCAGCAGCTTGGAAATCGAAAGTGCATTCCATAAATAGTTTTGCAAAGATAGTAACTAGGTGGCTGAAGTTTCCGCCATGCAAAATTCCAAGTGGAGAGCATGATTGATGACTCCGGGCTATGGATGTGTCCCATTGGAGGATATGAATTAGGATACACCCAGAGGTGTGTGTGTGGGGGGGAAACCAGGGTCAAGGGCGACAGTGAATGATGTGTCTCAGAGTCGGCTGCACCCAGGCAGTGCTGGCATGTTTACTCCCAATAAATCCTTTGAAAGTTTGGCTCGAGGCTCATGATTTAAATGGGGGGGGAACTGCTGAGATCCTGACAACCAGAACAGGTGGGGGGGGGGGAGGGGGGGGGGGGGGATGGCCAGGTCCCATGTGGCACGGCCTTGCCTCTCCGGGTCTGCCCGGAGGAGCATGGGCTCACCGGGCAATTCAGCGGGGGCTCCACCCAGGCACCCTCAAGCCGATCCTTTGCCGTTCTCAGGCCATCCGGCTGATCCAGGCCTGCGTGGACGTCCTCTCCAGCAACGGCTGGCTGAGCCCCGCCCTGGCGGCCATGGAGCTGGCCCAGATGGTCACGCAAGCCATGTGGTCGAAGGACTCTTACCTGAAGCAGCTGCCGCACTTCACCTCCGAGAACATCAAGCGCTGCACGGAGAAGGTGAGCGCAGGCGCGCGGGCTCCGCCCTTCCAGCTCGGTGGGCGGGGGGGGTGGAGCAGTGGAGCCATCTGGGACGAGGGCGCGGCAGGCCTTCCCAGAGGGAGAACGGAGCGCCCGGTTGCACGAGTATTTAAAAGAAAAGAAAATCAAACCAAGCCATTTATTTAGAAAGATTTATATCCAGCCTGCCTGAGCGAGGTCTCTGGGCTGGGCTGGCCGGCTGACTGTGCTGTAAAAGTAGCCAACCTACTGGGAAGGGGTGAGGGGTTTTCAAGGGCTGCGTTTGGCCGAAAGTCTTTCGAGCTGCTTTTTGTCTTTCTTGAGGAATAATTGAGAACCAGGGAGGGGCCCAACTTAGGCAAATAGCCCTTGGACTTCTATACCGCTTCCTGGGGCTTTTACCGCTCTCTCTAAGCGGTTTACAGAGTCAGCCTCTTGCCCCCAACAATCTGGCTCCTAATTTGACCCACCTCGGAAGGATGGAAGGCTGAGTCAACCTTGAGCTGAACGGGATCGAACTCCTGGCAGTGGGCAGAGTTTGCCTGCCCTGCTACGCTCTTAACTAGTACGACACCAGGAAGGAGAAGGAGAAAAGGAATAAGAAGAAGGGAAGGAAAGGAAAGGAGAAAGGAAAAGAATAGCCCGTAGACTTATATACCGCTTTACAGCCCTCTCTTAAGTGGTTTACAGAGTCAGCCTCTTGCCTCCCGACAATCTGAGCCCCCATTTTTACCCCCCTGGGAAGGATGGAAGGCTGAGTCAACCTGGAGCCTGATGAGATTCAAGCGGCCAAACTGCAGGCAGTCAGCAGAAGTAGCCCACCCTACTGCACTCTGACCAGTGTGCCACCCCAGCCCATGTCCCTAGAGCCCCTTTCGGGGCCGTTTTTGGAAGCAGGCCCTCCCAAAGAGTGGCGCATCTCCCTCATTCAAGTCGCTCTGTCCCCAGAGGAGGGGACCGCTTTATTCCAGAGCGTGCTGCAGACCGCTTGTGGTCCAGAGTAGTTATTAAATCAGGAACTTCGTGACTGGCCCCAGAGCGACAGCTACCTGTGGGTAGTTCACCCGGCTTCCTTCTGCCGTTGCCCCCCCAAAAAGCAAAGGGCTTGAAGAAACACCCCCAGAGGTGGAACCGCAAATGCCTCCCCATTGATCCTGAGGTGTGTGTCAGCTGCTTGTGTGTGTGTGTGTGTGTCTTTCAATGACACCGTAACCCGGAAGCTTTTCCCCTTGGGGGTGGGGGGCTGCCAGCACCTGCTCACCCCCAACCCCGCCCCGCCTGTCCTTTCCTGCAGGGCGTGGAGAGCGTGTTTGACATTATGGAGATGGAAGACGAGGAACGCAACGTCCTGCTCCAGCTCTCCGACACCCAGATTGCCGACGTGGCTCGCTTCTGCAACCGATACCCCAACATCGAACTCTCCTACGAGGTGGTGGAGAGGGAGAGCATCCGCAGGTAAGGCAGCGGCCCGGAAGGTGGCAAGAGGAAGGCTTGCGGGGCGACGCGGCCACACTGGAAGTTGTGAAGAAGAGATTGCACAACCGTTTGTCTGAAATGGTAGAGGGTTTCCTGCCTGAGAAGAGTTGGACTAGAAGACCTCTAAGGTCCCCTCCAACTCTGTTCTTCTCTTCTCTTCTCTTCTCTTCTCTTCTCTTCTCTTCTCTTCTCTTCTCTCCTCTCCTCTCCTCTCCTCTCCTCTCCTCTCCTCTCCTCTTCTCTTCTCTTCCCTTCCCTTCCCTTCCCTTCCCTTCCCTTCCAGAAGAGCCTGAAATGCTTTGGGCTTTCTAAGACTTTTTCTCTAATAGCTTTCAGGTTCTCCCTTTTTAAAAAAATTAAATAAAAATAAATGGGGCATTCAGAGGCTCCTTCTCTGCCTTCAACTCTTTCTGTGAGAGCCGGTTTGGGGTCGTCGCTAAGGCATGTGGCTAAAAACGGGGAGATTGCCAGTTCTAGTTCACAAAGCCAGCTGGGGTGACTTGGGGCCAGCAAACCCCCCCACCCCCCTCTTAGCCCTTGGGAAGCAGGTAATAGCAAACCACTTTGGGTCACCTTGTCGAGAGAACTGCAGGGTGACGTCCAGGAGTCGAGACCGACTCGAAGGCACCAATTAAAAAAAAAAACTGGGATAGGATTCCATGCTGGAAGCTGCCCTGGTTTTAGTAGATCTGTCGATCCTTCAACCTGTTGCTTGTGCTGGACTGGGAAGGGAGCGAAGGCTGTAAACAGTAGAGGGGGCGGGGCGGAAAAAACATGTGAATCTCCTGGCTTTGTTCCCCCAGTGGAGGCCCTGTGATTGTGCTGGTGCAGCTGGAGCGAGAGGAGGAGGTAACCGGGCCCGTGATCGCCCCGCTGTTCCCACAGGTAAGTTGGGGGTCCCGGGAGAAAGGTCCTGGGAAGCCGGTGAACGATTCAGCTTCGGGGTGAGGCCGGGTTGGGGCCCTGGCGGCTGCCAGCAGAGCCAGGCGAGTCGGGAGAGCCTGGGCCAGCTCCGGAGCCTATGGAAGTCTCGGATGAGGAGGCAGAGCTGGGGGCCCCGTCTGTCTGTCTGTCTCCAAGGGCCCGTTGGGGCTGAGTGGACCCCGTTGTCGCCCGCTCCCACGTTGTCCTCTCGGCTGCTTCCTCCCTTGCAGAAACGTGAGGAAGGCTGGTGGGTGGTGATCGGCGACTCCAAATCCAACAGCCTCATTTCCATCAAGCGACTGACGCTGCAGCAGAAGGCCAAGGTACGACACTCCCGCTTGCGCGACAGCCTTGACGGTGGTTCTGACCCGGCTCCCCAAACACAACAAACCCTCTGCGGTTAAGTCAACGATTCCTTTATCGGGAGCGCCAGCAGCTCCGGCGAAACGTTTCTCACCGCGGCTTAACGAGTCCACCTGGGAGGGAGATTAATAGGTGAACCCCAACCCTTTGGCAGGCAAGCTCCGTTCCTTGCGGTGCCGCCCCTCCGAACCAGGTTCCTTCTTCTCAAAACCCAATTCTTTTAACGCTGTTTAGGTGAAACTGGACTTTGTGGCTCCAACCACCGGGACACACAACTACACCCTCTACTTCATGAGCGATGCCTACATGGGCTGCGACCAAGAGTACAAGTTCAGTGTGGACGTCAAAGAGGCAGAGAGCGACAGCGAGTCCGACTGAGGGACAGGCCGGCCATCATCCTTGGGGACGGACCTTCTTGGTAAAGCCACCATGGACTTTCTTGGAGCAGATAACCAAGGTGATGCTTCGGTGATGTTCTCAGTTCTTCTGATTCCCTGCATCGGAATTAAGCCTCAGCCAACAGGTGTCAGAAGGGACTTCCACCTTTTTCTTCTTCCTGCCACCATCTTTTGAGTTTTTTTTTCCTTTTTTTTTTTTTAAATCTCAGCAAAACAAGCCGCAGCTTTTATGTACCATGTTTGGAGTAAATGAGCCGAATTGATTGTTAATTTTCCAAAATAAAACTTCCAGGAACTAACTCGGCTCATCTTTTGGCGGGAGAGCAGTCCAAGTGAAGACAGTTGTTAGAGCCGTGGTGGTGGTGCAGGAGTTGGAAGGCAATATTGCAGGTAGACTCTGCCCGCCGCCAGGAGTTCGATCCTGATCAGCACCAGGTTGACTCAGGCCTCCCGTCCTTCTGAGGTCGGTAAAATGAGGAGGCAGATTGTTGGGAGGCAAGAGGCTGACTCTAAACTGCTTAGAGAGGGCTGTAAAAGCTCTATGAAGTGGTATATAAGTGCTCTTCCCTCTCTTATTCCCTTTCTCCTTCCTGGTGCCTCGTGCTTAGAAGGCAGTATTGCAGGCTCACTCTGCCCACTGCCAGGAGTTCAATCCTGACTGGCTCACAGTTGACTCAAGCTGTCCGTCCTTCCGAGGTGGGTAAAATGAGGACTCAGATTGTTGGGGGCAAGAGACTTGACTCTGTGAACAACTTGGAGAGGGCTATAAAAAACTGTGAAGTGGTGTATAAGTCTTAAGTGGTATATATTTGTTCTGCATGTTCCTTGATGCCCTTACAGTATCCCAAATTCCCACACTACATGGATTTGCATTTTCTTGCACATGAATTGTATAATCGTTGCCATTCATTATCTGGTGTAAATGTAGAATCTCCCTTTTTTAAAAAAAACAATCTCAATTGCAGGAGCTTAAATGTAGTCTTGCCCTCCTCTGAATGAAGTCTTCCTCCACGAGAGGGAGGTCTAAATAAGGAAGCTGCAAGCACCCTTTTTCTTCTAAATATGACAAAATTATTCCTCTAAGCTGTGTTCCATTAGCAAAAATTAATTCTTTGCAGGTCGCAGATTTTGTAACACGTTTTCCGTATTCTGCCTGTGTCAATTTTAACAGAATTCAGAGTTCCGGGACGCCAAGTAGGCAGGATTTACAATGCTGATGGCTGCTGAAAGTGGAATCTCTTTAGGCTTTTTTTGGGGGGGGGCGACTCTTAACAGCTCTTTCGTAATAAAAGGGTGAACAGACGCCGCTGGGTTTGAAACAAAAAGCTGCTTGTAATACTTGGAAAAGTGGCAAGAACTCCATTAATGAACCGATTTGAGGAAGTGAAGCCTGTCGGGAAGTTGAACAGCTGCCAGATGGGAAATTGTAAAGTACAGATGGAGTAACCACGGAGCTATTATTTAGAGTGCAGGGGAGGAGACGAGACCCTCGGAGTTAACAGCCGTGCGTTGCCAAAATAGGAAACCAGCTAATGGGGCTTAGGAAGGGGAACAGCTTCAGGGATGTGTCTGCGTCGAAGGAAGGTGAAGCCAGAGAAATGTGCAGATGATTCAGCCACTTCAGTAATTCATCATGCAAGCAGCTGTTGTTTTGCTCCAACGAGTAGGCATCGATGGAAGAAATGCTACGTTAATGCTACGTTAAATGGAAGAAATGTTAAGGGGAACGTAGTGCCAGGGAACAAAAGATCAGGGAACTAATTGCAAGTGAATAATTGAGGGACACAAGAGGACTTTGGTAAAATTATCTTGATTTTTATAGCCAGGCCATCATGCAGATCTCTTCCCCCCTCCCTCCCTGGTGTGTTTAGATCAAACCCACCTTTTTGGCTTCGTAGTTGGCCAAAGGTAAGTCACTACTGGGACATAACCAGCAGGTAGCCATAGCCCTTAGACTTCTGTACCACTTCCCAGCCCTCTCGAAGCGGTTTACAGGGTCAGCCTCTTGCCCCTCAACAAATCTGGGTCCTCATTTTACCTACCTTGGAAGGATGGAAGGCTGAGTCAACCATCAGCCAGTCAGGATTGAACTCCTGGCAGTGGGCAGTTAGCCTGCAATACTGAATTCTAAGCACTGCAGCACCATGAAGGAGAAAGAGAATAAGAAAGAGAATAAGAGGAAGGAAGGAAGGAAGGAAGGGAGGAAGGGAGGGAGGGAATAAGAAGAAGGGAGGAGGGAGGGAGGGAAGGAAGGAAGGAAGGAAAGGAAAGGAAAGGAAAGGAAAGGAAAGGAAGAGCACTCAAACTTATACACGGCTTCACCGTGCTTTCCAGCCCTCTCTTAGCAGTTTACAGGGCCAGCCTCTGTCCCCCAACAAGCTGGGTCCACATTTTACTCACCTGGGAAGGAGGGAAGGCTGAGCTAACCTTGAGTCCACGAGGATCGAACTGCTATCAGTGGGCAGTGAATCAGCCTGCAATACTGCATTCTAACCACTGGGCCACCACGAGGGCAGACTCTCTCTCTCCACATCCCCATAGCGTGTTGTTTTCCACTAAGAGCTTCCACTTGAGCACATTAGATTGACACGTAGACATTCCCAAGTCATCCCTCCAGGTGTGGAACATACAAAAGCTAGCAGGCTTCCCAGCACACCTGACTATTCCGTCCTGGGGAAGCAAGCTGAATCGACTTGCCCGGAGGAAACTGTCAAGTGAGCGTGAGGGGGTGTCTGTTTCTAATACATTTGTCCACTGTCAGGAGTTCAAAAGAGGCGGGGAAGGAGAAGCTCTTAAGAAATCTGCATTGTGATTTTTCTCTACTTGTCGCGGGTTTGTCTTCCCGCTGGAAAGAAGCTGGATGGGTTTGCGGGAACCGCAACGTGCCGGGGAAAAAAAGAAAATCAGATGATTGGAACGGTGAATGCAGCTATTATTTCAATGGATGAGAAAGAACATGGATGATAATAAGGTGAAGGAAATGATGAAAAAGTTGGTCCCCATCGGGTCATTCAGGAGTGAAAAATAATTGATTTTAGAGATGATTGTTCTTAAAAATGAAATGGGAAGTGGAGAAAAACTAGGTGCCCATCATAAACGGGGGGAAAAAAAGAATCCCGAAGAAAGACATTCCTTGGCAAAAAAAACCCCAAACCTTGTACTATCAATCCTGCCCTTTGAAATTCCTCCTTCCCATCTTCCTCCAGCCTCTCTCTTTCCTTTTCCCCCCGAGAGAGAAATCTTTTGTGTTTTCCCTAGCCACCATGGGGAAGCTATAGCTTAATAAAGCAGCCAAGGTGTACAACAGGTGTTCTACTTTATTCATTTTGTATAGATGTCCAAATCACAGCTCCTTTCCCTTGCCTGGTTTTGTTAAGGAGGAACCAATATTTCAAGCTTACGATTTCACTTACTCGGAAGCCAGCGTGGAAGGGAGGAGAACGCTTTTCGAGGTTCCCCGTGGGCCTACCTTCAAATTCCCCCCTTTAGTGCAGTCCGCTCTGGCAATACCCTGGGATCCGTATCAGAGAACAATCAAGATTCCCTTTCAGTTAAATCCAGTGTTTTCCTCTGCTAGATAGTGGGGAACTGCAGTTCTTCGGCAAGGATGGAAACAGCGACCACATATCCATTTGTAGGAGGCTTAGCTGGGGTTTTTTTTTTCCAGGGGGGGTGGGTGGGATCTATGCTTGTGAACCCCACCCTGGAGACAAGAAGATACTCAGCAGGTCTCTGGGCGCTGGTACCTCCAGAAGGCCATTTCTCCATCGTCGCTGCACGAAGCCAGCAAGCCCAGCTCTTTGGGGTTCCAGGCAACACAATTCACGTCCTGAGAGTGGGCTCGGGCCACGTGGGCAGCCAAGGAGAAGGTGGGCTGATGAGGGTCTGAGAGGGGCTCCTCCTCAAACACCCGGATGGCGTCGTCCCCACAGGCGGTGGCTAAGGCGCCTGTCAGGTGGCACCTGCCAAGAATTTGGAAAAGAAAACAATTCCACCTTAGGATTAGATGGCTCAGAACGTCGCGGGGCTTTTGAAAGAGAAGCTGATCGTGAAATGCCTCCCTTTTTACGATGTAATCCCTTAATTCGGGGTGGGGTGGAACTGAGCATTTACTGGCCGGGTGCCCTTCCTGATGCCTATGTGGAGTTCACAGCAAATATATATATATATATACATTTCCCGCCCTAGGAGAGGAAAGATCTGCTGCTACCTAGGGTTGATCTCTCAACCTTCCAAGTGGAAGGTGAGCGTCTTCACCACTGGGCCATCGTGCCACACAAAGAGGTGAGCTTGGAGGTCTTCTAGTCCAACCCCCTGGTCAAGCAGGAGACATGCAAATCGAGAGAAGTGGCTGTCCTGTCTTTTCTTAAAAGGCCTCCGGTTACCCCCTTTCGTTCCTGCAATTTCTGCCAGGACGACGGGCAGCATGCACGATTCATATTTATAGGGAGAAGGATCAATTGATTTTATAAATGGGATGCCTGTTTATTTTCCAGGCCACTAGATTAAGCAGGGGTGGCTTAGCTTTGTTCTTCTTGCGGTCCTACCCTAATATAGAAGGTGGCTTCTTGCCGGTTTATTAGAGATGCAGCTGTTCTTTTTCTGTGCTTTGGTGGGGAAGGTTAAGAGGTAAAAATTAGTGTCTTAAGACAACTATAAGATAGTAGCTAAAACATCTTTATCCAAAGATGCTGCAAAGAGGCAGAGTTTGGCTTTGATTGTAGGAATCAAGAATAGTCGCAAAACTTAAAATGTTCCACAGTGGAAAACAGCTTTCACGGACCAACATTTCTCTGTAGAGAAGCACTTAAAAAGTTGTGCTATTCCTTCATCCACAACGGTGCGCGACCTGCAAAACACCCCCACAGGAACCCGTCCTCGACACAGATCTCGGCTTGTCCCGGGACACTCTGGGTGGGAAGCCTCTCCACTTACCATGCCACGTCGTAGACGGTCCGCGTGTGGAAGCCAGAGAGGGTGCAAACGCACTTCCAAATGGGATCGGGACCGCTACAGGCCACACCTGAAACACACAAGGGAGTTCCTTACGCTGCTGCCCCTTGGCTCCGCTGCAGGAGCTTCAGGCTTCTTTGGAGGGAGGGGAGGTTTAAATTAGAGAGGTCCAATCAAGGGTTTGGGGGTGGGTGGGTGTTGAGGAATAGTTGCTGGGATAGAAAATACGATTGGGTGGGAAGGGGGATGCGGTGGCCCTTAAGTCACCCAGTTTTATGGTAACCAGGATTATGCAGTTGGCTCAGATGCAGGCAGTCTAATACAAGTAATTCTCAATTTAATGACCGTCATTGAGCCCAAAATTTCTATTGCTAAGTGAATTTTGCCCTATTTTACATCCTTTCTTGCCACAGTAGTTAAGTGAACCAACGGAACAGAAGCTGCCCTCGGAAATTGTGGGAGCGCCATCGCTTGAGTCTTTCAAGAAGAGACGGGACTCCCATCTGTCAGAAATGGTGTAGGGCCTCCCGCTTGGGCGGGGGGTTGGACTAGGTGACCTACAAGGTCCCTTCCAACTCTGGTTGTTATCTTTTATCTGAATCACTACAGTTCTTAAAGCTAGTGACACCCGGGTACCATGTTGGAGGTGGTTGATGGACTAATTTAGGAGACCAGAATAACTTCATTGTCACTTTGAATGGACACTAACCGGCGTACGTTAAAGTGAAATTTTGTTGCACACAGCTTTCACTTCCAATATACACTACATAACCATGCCGGAATAAATAAATAAAAAATTATGCATATACCCACATATATATTGTATGACACAGAGACAACACAGTCTGGTCCGAATGTACATGTGTGGACGGGAGAGAAACGAATCTTGCGAGTTTGCTAGAACAAAAAGCTGTTATAGAATTTGGTGGCCCTGCTAGAAAGTACTTCAAAACTCCTCCCAGAGGGGAGCAACAGAAACAGGTCATAAAGTGGGTGTGTGGGGTCTCTAACAAGGCTTTGAGCTCTAGGCACATAAGCATTTATAAGCAATACCCTGAATAACGGGAAGAGAACTCCCTATAATCTTCTCCACTGTACTCACCACTCTCTGTAGGGACTTTCGACCTCATCATGCTCCCTCCCATCTTTTCATCATCATTTTGAATTTTTATTTGCAATGTTGTAAGCCGCCCAGGGACACCTTGTAGCAAGGTGGATGGCAAATACATTTAATAAATAAATAAAAAGGAAGAGTTCTACTCCCCTGGGATGTAACACAGGGCGCCACGCTGTACCACCCACCTTGTTCGTTGCCTGGCTTAAACTGGCGCCAAATGCGCACGGTCTTGTCGTCACTACAGGAAGCCAGCCTTTCTCCACTCTGGTCAAAAGCCAAACTCCACACCGTGGATTCGTGCCCTTCCAGGGTGCCGAAGCACACCCAGTCGTCTTCCTCCTCACGATACAGTTTGACGGTGTCATCGTAACTGGCAGATGCCAGCAGCTGGGAGGAGGGGGAAAAAAAACAACAACCCCAAGAGGGAGACCCAGATCGGCATCAGCAGAAGAACCAAAGACTTCAGACTTCAGAATAACTTTATTCTCCCTTTGGATGTACACTAATTGTCATGCATTAAAATGAAATTTATCTGCAGACAGCTCTCCAAAGGGTCTCCACCTCCAATATACAATACATAACCATGACACATAAATACATAAATATGCATCTACCCACATCTATCATATGACCCAGAGAAACAACAGTCTAGTTTGGATGTCTACGTGTACGTGGTGAGAAAAATGAATCTTGCGAAGTTTACCAGGCGGACGGCCTAGGGGAACAGAGCTGTTACAGAATCTACAAAGGACTCACAGCCTGCTGGGCTACGTGGAAAATGCCCATTTCCAGAGAATCTCTGCATTTGTTTCACAAAAACCATCTTCCAGTTGTTGTAGCAACGCAGAAAAGGAGACCTCCCTACCCTACCCTGTAGAGTTGTAATTGCAGGAATGTTCCAATCTCGGACGGCAAACCTCAGATAAAGAATGTTTCCAAGCAAATACAACTCAGGCAAACAAAGTCACTAATCTATGGATAAAGGAGAATTGGAGAGGGGAAAGTAGACATATATTAGACTTTAACTAGAGATAATGAATTGTATGGATGACTGTGCTAAACAGTAACGAAAGTTAAGCCGTAACCAAAGTTAACCAGTGATGGAGGATAACTAAAAATGTGTATAAATGCAAGACTAGACTCCAATAAAGATCATCATCATAATTCAGTTGTTCATGATCAAACAACTCGACTGCCTCGTCATTACAACACTACCCCAAGGAAGCCAGCCGGACTCACCTCTTGGTTAGGATGCCAGGCGACATGCTTCACATCCTGCGTGTGAGAATTCAGGACGCTCATGCACTCATATTCATCCTCTTCATCCACTATAAGGGAGAAGGAGCGGGGGGGATTTGATAAAAAAAAAGTGATTGAATAAAAATCCCCATCCGTCAATCACAAAAGGCAGCGTTACCCCGAACAGCTAACATCCGTGACTATACCTTTAACACTATTAAACATCCAAACCTGCCTATCTCAGGTCCTTGGGAAGGACTTGATAGGTGGACAAAAATGTCAAATCCAGTCTGAACATCAGGCTGACTCCGTGACAAACCATACTACTACTAATAGTATCACTGGCAATGACAAAATCCCCATCGGTCAGTTGTGAAAGGCAGCTTTACCCCAAACGGCTTACATCTTGCCATAATATCTCCAACACCATCAAGCATCCGCACCTGCCTATCTCAGGTCCTTGGGAAGGACTTGATGGGTGGACCAAAATGCCAAATCTGGTCTGAACATCTGGCCGACAGGGGCAGCTTCCCTAATGTTATTACTTTAAAAAGCCTGATTTACATGAATCTCTTTGACATTCTTAGAAAGCAGTCCTTCCTTCCTGTGCGCCCAGAGAGCAAAACCAGATCAAATGGGAGCGGGGTTGATAGTGTTGGAGATATTATGGCAAGATGTAAGCTGTTCGGGCTAAAGCTGCCTTTCACAACTGACCGATGGGGATTTTGTCATGGTTATCCTGGCAGCCACTTTGGGAGGGCATCATAACAGGTTCTGAAAATTCCAACGCCAACCCCCCCTCCTGCCAACCTACCCCTATCGCCAAAGGATTGCCTGCCTCCCACGATTCTCCAAGCTCTCGCTCACCTTCCCAAACCCAGACGCTTTTGTCTCGGCTGCAGGTAGCCAAGAGGCTGCCGGACGGGGCCCAGGCTACAGACTTCACCTCATTCTCGTGGCCCTCCAGAGTCGCCGCACACTGGGTGGAGAAAGAGAGAGGGGACGTTTCAATCTGAGACCACAAAGAGACATGTTCGATGGCCGGGCAGCAGCGGAGATGACCGGGAGGGTGGAGTCAAACACACCATCAGTTTGGAATCACCACGTTCCCACAAGTGATCTAAGTCCAGCCTCCTGGAATTCTGCTGACTTTTGCCTTGGCTGTTAGTACAACTGAGCTCAAAATTTATGTTGCTAAATGTCATGCCCTTGTTAGAGTCGGACTCTGAGGGAGAGGAGGAACAGCCCGGAGTGGAGGTACGGCTCTGGAGGTTGTGGAGGAGGCTGGGGAAGGGCAGAGGCTGGTTGGGCAGTCAGAGGAAGAACCAGGCCCTCTGCATCCTAGGACACGCAGGAATGGAGAACGAAACAACTTGGCTTACGAGAGAGGAAGCGGACATGATCCCCCTCATTGGTTGCAGCTGGGGAGACTAGTATATAAGAGAGATGGTTAAAACACAGTGTTGCCAGAAGCAAAGCGTGTTTTATTTTGGGCTGAAGTTATCTTGGTTGGCATCCTTACAACAGACTGTGCCTTGTTATCTCCTTGAAGTTGGTAATTACTTACCCTGGTCCATTGTGGAAATCCCTTCATTGTAGTTTGTTTTGGTTTTTTATTTCACCTCTATTTGTTCATTAAGTTCGGGCTGTATTGCTTTCTTTCGAAGACTATTTTTGAGTATGTTTTATCTCCAACTGAGAATTATTGAACAGTGGGGCCGAGTTGGAGGCATTAAAGGACATTTATTCACGTTCTGGATTTTTTTAAGTTTGTGTTACACTCTGCGTCATCACACTGAGTTTTGCCCCATTTTACTGCCTTTTCTTGGCCTTTTCTAACTGGATCACTGCAGTGGTTAAAGGATATGAATCGGGCTTCTCCGTTGACTTTGCTTGTCAGAAAGTCGCAAAAGGCTTAGAAAAATTTTGTCTTAGAAAAGTATGTTTAAAGTGACTTGATCTTTTTTATTTCTCCATTGAGATTCTCACTGCTCCCTCTTTTTAACTGCATTTCAATTTTGCACCCAGGCAAGATTTGAATTGCACAGTTCTGAATTGCATTTCTCTAGTGTACTATAAATTGCGCCCCGTAAATATTCGTTATTGCGAGTTGCAACATTTCCAAATACAGTCGTGTTTTGTGTACATTCCCGCTTTATTTTCACAATTCTCTTGCTGCCACGTGATGCTCGTTTGAAAATATTGGAACCAAATGAATCTACAAGAGCGGTACGTAACGAAGGATTTAAGATAACCTTAATTTTTTTTTTTTTACTGGCTAATCCTCAAATATAGCAATTTAAACAGATGATCTCTCCATTGAGCAAATCTGAATTAGCAGCCACAAAGGATGCTGTACCTCGAAATCATCCTGGTTCTTCTTCCAAATGCAGGTGGTTGCGTCAAAGCTGGCTGAAGCCAAGTAGTTCCCGCAGGGGGACCAGGCCACCTTGCGGATGGTCCGTTGATGCCCTTCACCCAGAAGGGACTTGCACACCCAGGCATCACCTGGTGAGAGAGAAAGCACCTGGCAATGTGGCTGGCAACATCCCTGCCTGATCTTGGTACCCCAAGACTAAGCATATTAATCAGGTATCCACAAGCTGATCACCTGAGCCTACCTTCTTTCCCCCAGATGCGGATGCTACGGTCTCCACCACATGAAGCCAGCAGTGTCCCTGTAGGATTCCAGGCTAGGAACCAGCAACGGGAATCCGGGTGGGCCTGGATGCGGGACAGGAGGGTCAACGAGTCCTTCATCGGAACACCGAGTGGTCACGACAGAACCGAACCTTAAAACCCCTGCAAATAAAATAAAGAGGTTTTCTTTCAGCAGGAGGGCTTCCTTTACGGTCATGGGATTAAAAACCGGAGCGCTTGACCGACTGGCCTGTGGACATAAGGTTGAACTGAAAGGTGGAATTATTGTAAAATATAAAATTAAAAAAATTAAACCCCCCCCCCCCAAAAAAAAGCAGTGGTGGGAGAAAAAAGGGACATTTTTCAGACTTACAAAATGTAGACACTGGGTAAGTGGCTTGGTTTTATGACGGTCGCAGTGTGTGTGTGTGTGTGTGTGTGTGTGTGAGGGGGTGTCACATGATCCACCTTTTGCATCCTTCTGGGTTACTAACTTATCTTTTTTTAAAAAATTTGTATTTGCTTATTATTATAAAAGGCAAAGAAACAAAGGATGGAAATAGGAAACGAAGGGGAGGAAAAAGAGCAGGGAAAAGGGTGTGTGTGTGTGTGACTTAACCGCTGTAATGACGGTTGTGGCAAGAAAGATCATCCAATGGGGAGCAAACCTCACTTAACAGCCGTCTCGCTTAGCAGCGGGAAGGCTGGCTGCATTACGGTCGTAAGTCGAGGACCACCACCAGGAAAGGAATATACAGACTTGCAATTTTAAAGCTTTGCTTCTCGCTCCGGCGGGAGTGACGGCCTCAGCACTCACCTGAGAGTCAGGCCCAAAAAAGCCCCTGGCCGGGAAGAATGGGCTATGTGGTTGCAGGGCCTGTCTGCCGTTCCTTGTTTTTATCAGGCTGGATCCAACGCGAAAGTCCCTTTGACGAGGCAGCACCGGAAGTGCCCTCGCCGCAAAGCCTGCTGGGATTCGTAGTCTTTCTCCCCCTCTTCCTCCTTCTCCCCCCGCCCCCCTTGTTTCCTCTCAGCACCGCCGAGGAAGCCCAGGCTCCCCAAGAACCGGGGGAGGTGTGAGGGGGGATGTTCCTCGGGCCCCCAAAGCCTTCCTGCTTCACGAGTTGCTTCGCAACCCATTTCGGCCCGTTGTGTGTATTTGTGCGGATGTGGGGGTGGGGGTGGGGCAGGGGAGCGAGCACAGTAATGGCGGTTAGGTTTTCTGAGGCGGGCCCGACGCGGCGCCGTGACGTCACGCGAGTCGCGACATGGACGCCTTTGCGCCGCGCGGGACGCGACCCGAACGCCGTGACGTCACTCAGGACGCCCTCCGGCCGCCCTGACGTCGCCTCGAGGGGGCGGAAGCGGAAGCGGAAGCGCGGCGGCGGCCGGGAAGCTGAGGGAGCGGCGGCGGCGGCGGCGGCGGTTTTGTCAAGCTCGGCGGCCCCCCTGCCCCCCCCCCCCCCCACCACGGAGGCCCGCCGCGGTTCAAGGCCTCGGGAGCGGCAGCGGTGAGGAGGAAGGGCCCGCGGGGGGACGGCGGGGGAGGGGAGGGGGTGGGGTGTGCCGTTGGGTCCGGCCCGGACCGACCCGGTGATGGACGGGATGTCCCGCTCCTTCCTCCCCCGCCCCCATCCGCCCCGGTCTGGGCGGGCGGCCTGTGCGGAGGGGCCTCCTTCCCGCGGACTACCTGGAAGGGCGGGGAGGGGAGGGGAGGGGCTCCTGCTTGGGGTCTTTGGGGGTTCGCCGACCGGGATTTGGGGGTTCGGCGCGTCGGGGGAACAGAGGCCGGCCGATAAGGCGAAGATGGCGAGGAGGAGGAGGAGGAGGGAATGGGGGGGGGTGAGCTCTCCAGCCTCGGCCAGCTTTAAAGGCTGGCGGGCTCCGACCCCCAGACTCCCCCAGCCGCAGCTGTGCTCCGAGGTTGGAGGCCCCTTTGGGTTTCGAGCCCCGCTGGAGGCTCAGCGGGTTCCTTGTATTTGGAGCGTTTATTGGTTCAGGGGAGATAAAGGATCACGAGACACCCTCGACCGTCCCTTTGTCTTTTCCCTCTGAACACCCGGGCACACCTTGGAAATGAACGTCTGATGCCCGCCCTCAAAGTGAGTGTGGTGTGTGTGTGTGTGTGTAGTGTGTGTGCACCCTCGGTCATACCACACGTATCACAAAAGTTATAGGGTTTGTGTAGGGTATGTATGTAGGTGTGTCTGAACTGTGTATGTACACACACACTCATGCACACATCAGAAAAGTTATAGGGTTTGTGTTGTGTACGTGTGTATAGTGTGTGTGTGTGTATATATAGTGTCTGTATACATACACACACACACAATATATATATATACATACATACATACATATATATATATATGTTAAGTTTTTGTGGGTACTTACTTGTATGGTATTCAGTTTTGTTCGGGTATTTTCCCACGTCATTATAGTTGTGCTTTTAAAGTTGTAGCGACGTTTCGGCAGAATCTCATCTGCCATCATCAGGCTTCTGTATTGTGTTCGTCTGTATTGTGTGTGTGTGTATATATATATATATATATATATATATATATATATATATATACACACACACACACACACACATATACATACGTATCACAAAAGTTATAGTGTTAGTATGTGAATATGTGTATATGTGTATGTATATGTGTGTGTACAGTGTACATGTGTGTGTGTATGTACTATGTACACACTCAAACACATCTCACAAAAGTTATACAATTTGTCTAGTGTATGTATGTATATTTATTGTGTGTGTGTCTACACATACATATCACAAAAGTTATAGTGTTAGTGTGTGTAGTGTATGTGTATGTATATGCGTGTAGTGTATGTGTACACACATACATACACACTTACTCATACACACACATACATATCACAAAAGTTATAGTGTTAGTGTGTGTGTAGTGTATGTGTGTGTGTACACACCCGTCACAAAAGTTGCTAGTCACCTAGTTTGAGATGCCTCCTTGGTCACCCTTTGACTCTCACATACGACTTACTAAAACAAGTAAATCAGATAACAGTAAACGATACCAGCTGAAATGCAGGGAACAACGACACAGGGAAGGAAATACCAGGAACCAAATTCAAAAAAGAAATAAATAAATAAAAGAACCCTTGCCAGCACTGCAGGGTCATAAACGCCGATCATTTATATTATATGGGAGGCAGTAAAGGTAACCTGTAACTCGAGAGTCACTTCTCTGCTTGGGCTAATCCTTGAATTGGAGTTCAGAGCAGCCAGAGAAAATGGGCGAGAGAGAAAAAAAATTACCTGGTCAGAGAATGCTGGAAAAAGGACATTTGAGTGTGGGAAAGACACTTCCACACTGGCCTCTTAAAGGCTCCACTGTAGAGTTGTTCAGTTTGGATCTGAACAACTGCTTCGCCGCAACCTTTTATTCCCTTCCTGTCCTGCTTGTGTTTTTCCAGGCACAGATTATTTTGGAGAATGGTGGTTAAGTGAAACCCAGGGCTGTTAAGCAAGCCCTTTTCCGAAGCCAGCTGGGAAGTTTTCGTTTGTGAAAGACAATCGTGTGATGTCGAGCTGCTGAAATTGGTCACTTTTCCCCCAGCGCCGTCGTAAATTCAAAACTCTGGCTGAATGAATAGATGTAAATCAGATATTATTATAAGAGCAGTTTGATAGTACAGCCCATTATCCAGAAAGTTTGGAGCTGGGCATGCTAAGCGAAGACCAGTAACCTTATATTGGCAATACAAGCAGTCTTTGACATACAACCATTTGTTTAGTGACTGTTCAAAGTTAATAACAGCACTAGAAAAAGTGACTTGTGACCATTTTTCACATGTATGACCATTTGCAGCATCCCCATGGTGATGTCAAAATTCGGATGCTAGGCAATTGACCGCTGTGGTTCGCTGGCAGCAGGTGTGGACGGCTGAGACCTCAGAGAGCGAGGTCTTAGATGAGGGGCCTGGACCATCAGGAGTGGAATGCTGCCTTCGGAGGTTGTGGAGGCTGGCAGCAGTGAGGAAGAGGCCCCCGAGGAGCCCGAAGGAAAGAGCAACTGCAGCAGCACGGGCACCTCGGGGGTAAGGCTGCGAGGTGATGGTCCCTCCCTGAAGGGATAAAAGCCAGCTGAGAAACTGAGTTCTTTGCAGAAGGCAAAGAAGTTTGATACTCGAGCCTGGTGGATGTTAGAATATCTGGGTTGGTGTTTGGAGACTCTTCGATTTATTGTTTAGGAACTTTGTCTGTTGTTCTTGGCAGTCTTGAACAAACTTGGCAAGGTTCTTCCTTGTTGGAGCTAATTAGTTGGAAGCAGCCTTTTTATCTGTGAAAAAACAGGCTTCATAGATGAAACAGTAAAAGGTTGTGCTGGTACCTTGGTCTTGTTTTTGCTCTTGTGGAACCAGGTTTGGGTCAGGACACTGACTCATATTTATGACGCTCGCAGTGTTCCTGGGTCATGTGATTATACCTTTTTGCGGCCACCTGACAAGCAACTGCAGCAAGAAGGGTCATATATAGAGCAGAATTCACTTAACAACCTTGCTTAGCAGCGGAACTGTCGTGCTCAATTGTGGCCATAAGTGGAGGACTACCTGTAGTTTTGGATTCCTGCCCTGAGCATGGGTTGAATTCAGTAACATGTATGACTTCTTTTCATTCTTTTTAATTATTGAGCTGTTTGTAGAAATCAATTCCGGAAGAGGTTACAAGAGGGAACTTTGCTCCTTTTAATAACCCCACAAGCCTCCAGCTTTGATTGAATTATTTCTGACCTGAATTTGTTTCCTCGTTAAAAATCTAATATGCTCCAGCCATTGTGCACACTAGGCACCAAGGTTGAAAAGAGTCTGAGGGTGAATTGCGGTGTCTGTTGCCCACAGCATCTTTTTCTTAGGAAAAACCTAGAGAGAGCTAACAGCCTCCTGCAAAGAATCTTGAATTCCTGGCTGGAACCCAAACGATAAACAATAGTGGCAGAAGCAGCATGTAGAGAAAGAAATTGTCAGTGCAAATGGACAAAAACGTGTTATTCTTGTTGAGCTATACGGCTAAATTGCAAGTTGTAAATTCATTCCATTTTCTTTGGCCTTAAAGAGGTGCTTTTAAAAGGTAATTTGGTTCAGGAATTAGATAAGATCCGTGAGAATGCTATTGAAGAGTAGCTCAGGAAAGGGTTGCTTCTTATCACTGAGGGGTATATGGGATGAACCCCTTTTCTCCCCAGTTAATTGGAATCTGCGTAATGCTGAGTAACACTCCAGTTGGTGCAGGTTGCTTTGCTGACAAGGAAAGAGTGTGTGAATATACAGCGGCTTCGATAGTAAGAGCTCCCATCCTGTTTATGTTCCTCAGGCGGCATCTAGTGATTCACTGATTCTCTTTTGAGTATTACACGTATTGCTGTCAGTCTGGTGACATGCGTGGCCTTTGTCGAGTTCTTTTTATATGTTAGCGGCTTTGAAACAAAAAAAGGGATGTTTTATGGAACCATGTAATGCATCGAATCCCCATTGCTTTAAAGAAAAGATCCTTGTGGTTGACTATTGGGCTTAATCCCTTTCTTTGGTCTGAGAATTATTGTAATCTTTTATATTTTTTGCCAACTCAGATTCCAAACATCTTCACATGCCTTTAAGGGAGGGATCCAATATGGCTGTTTTGTCGTCCCCCCCGCCCCCCCTCTGCTTGACCTGGGCAAAAGTTTACAACGTTTTCCAGCCCAACAATTAAACTCTGATAGTTAGAAAGGAACTTTCATGCATCCATACCATGGTCAATTACAAACAATAGTTTCTTGCCCATCTGTTCTGACCAAGGCTTTCAAGAGACTGTAATTAAGTGCACGCTTAGTCCAAAAAACTCTTTGTTTTATTTCAGTGCTGGGAACTATGTGCATTCCCAGCCCATAATGAGTTCCAAACAGTCCCTCGAGATAAGCACCTACCTTTCTCTCCTTTGATGTACTGCTAACAACTAAAGTGCCAAATGAATTATAAAAAACCAACTGAAGTACGAAGTCCACACAGAGCTTCAAGGATTAATCTGAACAGAACAAACAAAGTTGCTTCCTGCAAAGGTTTCTCTACCTTTGCCTGTCCTTTATCCCTTAGGGGAGGGTCAATCACCTCCCAGCCTTACTCCTGAGTCGCCCCTTCTGTTTCAGCTGTTCTTGCCTTCTAGCAGCTCTGCGCACACGCGCACTGGGAACAGGCTCCCCTGGGTCCTCTGCCTCGCTGCTGCCAGACTGTGGAGGCTCCAGAGTCATCACCCCATTCCCTGATGGCCCTGGCCCCATCTCTGCATCGGATGCAGGACCCTTGTCCGAGTCCTCTCCAGACTCCCTGCCTGGTCCCTGTTCTTTCCCACTGTCCAATTCCGCTGCCGTCTGCACCGGCTGCCAGAGAACCACACCACCATCTTGTCACGATCATGAAGATGATGCTTGTCATCATCAGTTGTCTCTTTTTGTTTCCTCAACAGAGCCCAGAGACCGACCTTCCTCTGATGATCATGCCCTGTCTGCAGGCCTTCTGTTAGCCTCCTGGCTTAGTCTCCAGCGGCACCGGTAGTGCCGACCTCTGAAGACCCCAAGGGTTTCGGTGCAGCGTTGGATTTATTCGGCTGGACCCCCGAATGTATACCCCAAGTGGCTCAGTGTTGCCAGGTGGCCGGAGGCGAAGAGGCCAAGATGGGAGTGCCTTGCCCAAGCAGCCCGAAAGGAGCCTGGCGTCTGCCTTGCCCGGGGCGCTCTCCATAACCGCTCTGTGCACCGCCTTGGCAGAGCCCGCCTGGCTACGGATACATGGGGGCACTTGTTCTCGCCAGGAACTGGGTGTGGCGGATGTGCTGGGATACATTGACCCGGATCTACTTAAAGGTGAGAATGAGTTCAAAGTTAAACCCTAAGAGTTAAAAGGCAAGGAAGACTCGGGGTATTGTACAGTTGGGGAAAACGGGTAGGAACGGATGGACAATAGGGATAAGAATTGAAGATACAGAAATGTATATGAATCATTAGAAAAGTATGGACGTCACAATGTGCGTACGTCACAAAGATGCCTCAGTACTGTTAGAGATGACCGAGATGTGTGAAAAGAAAAGAAGTACAATAAAAATGTTAAATATAAATAAACAAAGGTGAGCAGGAAACGGATGCTCTTAAAAGAGAACTATAGGTTGGCCTCGTGTGTCTGATCCTCTGCTGTTTATTTGTCCAGAGGCGAAACCACGAGTAAAAAGGCTTGATTTAAATCGACTCGACAAATCATTTTTAAGGAGTCACTGTCTCAGCCTTCAAGAATCTTTACTTTCCAGCTGCCATAGTAACGGGTGTGTGCGTCTGTGTGTATATTGGAAGTGGTGACCGTTTGAGAGACATACGCAACGAAATTTCATTTTAATGGTAAGCCAATTAGTGTAGTGTATATTCAAAGTGACAATAGAGTTATTCTAAGTTCTAAGAGTGGTTGTAACGTTTAAGGGGGATAACAAAATCTTGGAAAGCCAGTTGCATTGATTTTATTTTAATTTCTTTGTCGTGAGGCATTGAGAGCCGGTTGGCATATAAGTTTCATACATTACTGTTAGTATTATTGCTGTCATTGTGCTACACTGACTCATAACTGAACATAAGGGAGAGAAGGTAAAAACAATCAGACTCACAAGATTCTGTTATAATCAGCTTCAGTAAAGACAGTTTTAGCTGCCTGGTGGAGTTGACTTCTTGGTTTAACACTATCCTGACCAAAGTGAAGACTATGGACATCAACCAGGAATTTCAGATTCTCATTGCTTGTTTAACTTTCCTCTGTCCTCACTTGTTTTCCCACAATCTCCATTTTAAAAGTAGATTATTATAGTCACAAGCCTGGGTTTGTTTGTTCCACGGTATACATCCCACCCCACCAAATCACTCCTCTTCAGTTCAGGTCCTACTGACATGAGGTTGAATTGTTGCCAGCTTAGGGCAATTAGTCTTGCATATATATCAAATTCTGATATATTATTCTGATTATGCTCCATGTGAAACTGAGCACATTTTGTAGTGTTTTTTTTGTTATTACTGTTATTTGTAACCATGGCGAACTGGCATTAAAACAGGATTTTCAGTTTCTTGAATTGGGAGGACCTGCATGGAACAGATTGGGAACAATGTCAAGCAGTTCTTGTTTAAAACTCTGGTATCGTTTTTCTTGTTCTCCCAAAGTTGATTTTGGAGAGAGGAAAACACTGAGAGTTTAAAAAAAAAATACAAATCAAATTTCAGAGCATTTCTTTTTGGACGTTCACGCGCTCTAAACCCACCGAGTTACTTCATGAAGAATTAAATCTCACTGATTCACAGCCCCAGCCTTTGACAAGATGGAACACGGTGGCACCAACAAATAAATCCGCCTTCTTTTCACCAGAATGAATAAACAGTGAACCTTTGTATTAGCTGCACCAGCACTTACGGATCTGAATTAAAAGTTCCTTTTTTAAAAAATAGGTATTTACTATTTTATCTTTTATTGATGGGAATAAAATACAAAACAAAAAAAAACCTGCAGAGAAAAAAAAACCCTCATCCATCCAACAGTAACAATGAAAAAAGGAAAAAAAAATGTATAAAAAAGGGAAAAAGAAAAATAATGACTGAAACACCCAACATTAAACATTGAGGAGGGAATATTCTGCTTAAACTTTAGCTGGCTTTCATGCCTCTAAGGCAAGACTAAAACTCACTGTTTCCCCCATTTTTATAACCTGGTGCTTAAACCACAAGATCAAGCCAAGGGGTGTGTGTGTGTGTGTGTGTGTTTTATGGTTCTGCTTCTTGCCAGGGCAAAGGCCTCAGGATAAACCAGTGAAGCACCGTGGAAAGTAGGTGGAAAGTAGTCCTTGAGGAAACTGTCAGAGTGAAACTGCTTTCACAAGCTGCTTGGTGATCTGAAATTGAAACTGAAACTGAGCTATCATGACTGGCTGAGGAATTCTGGGAGTTGAAGTCCATAAGTCTTAAAGTTGCCACGGTTGGACACCCCTGCTCTAAATGCTCTGATGAGTCATTTGGAAAAATCCTTTCTGAGTCAGCCCCTAGAAGCCAAGAGGAACCGACGTGCCAGATTTCAAGTTTGTTGCGTGTGGAGATTTTGTTATGATGCCTGAGTGGTCTTGTGCTTTTTATATATATATATATATTTTAGATATATAAATATATAATGCTTGTTGTAATACCTGTTTTCAATAACACTGCTAGCTATTTATCATCACTGTTTGCAAGGTAGGCAGCCACACAGAATGACATAAACACCTGAAGATTACTTTGTAGGAATGTTCAGGTGTTTTATGTCATTCTGTATGGCATGTAATTATGTAATATCCCTAGGTGTGAAGAAATATACAATCTTTACCCCATAAAACCAGGATGCAGCCCTCATTTCCCGGAAAAGCCGAAGCAGAAAACTATCCAGTGTGGGTTTTGTGAAATGGAGAAAGAGTTTTAAGGCGATGAGACTTGGTCCTGGATTTTTGGAGAGTTTGGGGTAGATGGGGGGAGAATCCTATTCTATCTATATTCATATGGAAAAGACATTTGTTTTAGCGCAATGGGTGCCTCTTAAAAGATAAGATCCGTACCAGGTTGTAGCGTTTCAGGGTGCTGCTCTTGTGGAAGTTAGTAAACCCCGGTGACCAGCGTAGAACAAAGAAAGACTTTGCCATTTGTCTAAACAACTCTTAAGACAATTTTTATTTTTGTCTTTAAAGTAACCCAACCTAATTCTTTTTGATCCATTGAACATTACTTTTCTCTAAACCACGTGGTTTGAGATACTTCCCTTCCACCCACCTCAGCCTTCTGTAACTCGGCCTCCTCGAGATATGTGAATTCTTAGAATCCCGATTTAAGAGGCAATTCTTACATTTCTTTCATTTTAAATGTTTAAGTTCCTGGGCAAATTCTGAAGAGACAAATTATCCAGATCTGAAGAATATCCCAGTAACAGAAGTCTGTTGAACATCAGAAGTAAATAAATATTGCAACCAGTGGTGGGATTCAAAAAAAATTTTTTTTACTACCGGTTCTGTGGGCGTGGCTTGGTGGGCGTGGCAGGGGAAGGTTACTGCAAAATCCCCCTTCCCTCCCCAACCCACTAACCTGCTTTCCAGCTCCGTTCTCCTGTGTAGGACAACCAAAGAAGACCCAGCCAATCAGCTGGGAGGCGGAGAATAGATGGGGGTGGGGCCAGTTGGAGGCGGGGTTGGCCGGTTCTCTGAACTACTCAACATTTCCGCAACCGGTTCTCCAGAACTGGTCCGAACTGACTGAATGCCACCTCTGATGGCAACGTCCTATAGACCCGGGTTGTAAACTGGAAGGCTGAATCTGTGACACGAGGAAGCGTTTCTTCGGATCAGAAGTGAAGCCCCCCACGCAACTGACTTGTTGATTCTGTCTCCCTCCATCCAGACTACTGCATGAATCCACAGACGGTGCTGCTGCTTCGGGTGATCGCTGCTTTCTGCTTCTTGGGAATCATCTGTAGCCTTTCCGCGTTCCTTCTCGACGTCTTCGGCCCCAAACACGCTGCACTGAAGATTACCCGCCGTTACGCGTTTGCTCACATTCTCACAGGTAGCTGGAGAGCGGAGGTGGGCTGCAGCCAGTTCGGATCGGTTCGCCCGAATCCCTTGTTCCGATTTTGCGTTGCCTGTTTTTCGGGCTGTTAGTCTGAAAATGCCCCCCAAAACAGCCTGAAAATGGCTCAAACACAGGCCGAAAAATGGGCAGGGGTGGACCAACCAGTGATGGGATTAGCCCCAACCAGCTGAATCCTCCTACCTGTTGTCAGGGATCCAACAATCTATCCCCATTTAAATCATTCTAGCCGCGTCTCTCAGAGTTTATAAAAAGGTTTATTAGGAGTGAACGTGCCAGTGCTACCTGGGTGCAGCCGACTCTGAGACACATCGTTCATTTCCCCCTTGACCTGGTCTTCCCCCACCTCCTGGATGTATATTCCCCAATGGGACACATCCATAGCCAAGAGTCATCCATCATGCTCTCCAGTAATAATCTTGAGCACCAGAAGCTTCGGCCGCCTAGCAATTATCTACGGTATGCACTACTCCTCCCACTCCCTTTCTGCTGGCCACTCTAAAAGACCAGAGAAATATCTTTTGACACCTGTTCCTTTGAGGTGAGTGGCCAGGAGGCGCGGCTGGATGTGATGAGTGACATCACCCACCCAGTCACATGACCAACCAGCCACGCCTACCCAGCCAGAGAACCAGTTGCTAAAAAATTCGCAGCTCACCACTGCTGGGGAGGCCTTGATTTTACGTTACGCTCTGGGCTCCTTTGCAGGGCAGCTTCCGTGAGGCTTCCACAACCGCCCGTCTCTCTTAACTTGTCCACCAAATACTTCCATTTTTCTCCACGCGTGCTCGATCTTGGAGCCTCAAACACCCCCCCTGTTTGTGTTCCTACCGTGTTAAGATTTTCCCCCTTGTGAAATTTTTAAGCACAGGTGCCGCATTCCTCTACCGAGTCCGCGTCTGTGCTGAAGGCCCAATTAGTTGGACTAACAAGGGAAAGCTTTTTGGTCATCCAGGTTACCGATATCCCAAAGTTGCATTTTTGAGACGCAACTGGACTCACTTTGGTGAAACTAGATCAAAAAAAGTCCAGCTGCCTCTTGTAAAAGCACCTTTGGGACCAGAGAAAGCAGCACCTAGGCTTTCTCCCATCGGTGCAACTCAAAGTCTTTGGCCCTTGGTTTGGCCATAGGCCACAAAATCACCTCCAGATGACCTTAGGAGGGGACTAATAAAAACCACCGGGAAGACATTTAAACTGCTTTTTGCAGTCCATTTGGTTTCTACCCCACGTTTGCGTTAAAAACAAGTCGTAAAGCATCTTTTTGTCCAGTCGGTTCTCCATGAGACAAACCAGTCCAACGTGTACATTCAGCTTCAGATCCCGAAAGATCTTATCTCTCCCCATCCCACACCTTCGTCTTAAAAAGAGTGTGAGAGTTCAAAAAGCAAAAAAATAAATAAATGTTCGTTTAGCAGGTAACTGAGATGATGCAACCCATTGGCTCCTCGCTAGCTGTCCCTGTGTGTGTGTGTGTGTGTGTGTGTGTGTGTCTGTCTATCACTCTGTGTGTGTGTGTGTGCGTGTCTCCGTGTCTTTCATTCCCTGTCTCTGTCTCTCTTTCTCAGTGTCTGCCTGTCTCTCTCTCTGTCTCTCTATCACTCTGTGTGTGTGTGTGTGTCTCCGTGTCTTTCATTCCCTGTCTCTGTCTCTGTCTCTCAGTGTCTGCCTGTCTCTCTCTCTCTCTCTCTCTCACTCTGTGTGTGTGTGTGTGTGTCTTTCAGTCTCTGTCTCTGTCTCTCTTTCTCAGTGTCTGCCTGTCTCTCTCTGTCTCTCTATCACTCTGTGTGTGTGTGTGTGTGTCTCCGTGTCTTTCATTCTCTGTCTCTGTCTCTCTCAGTGTCTGCCTGTCTCTCTCTCTGTTAGCCCGAGAAAGGGTCCCTGCCCACGTCCTCCTTCCCCATGCTCCCATCCGTCTTTTCCTTCTGCCCACAGTGCTGCAGTGCGCCACGGTGATCGGGTTTTGCTACTGGGCGTCGGAGCTGATTCTAGCCCAGCAGCAGCAGCACAAGAAGTACCACGGCTCGCAGGTCTACGTTACGTTTGCCATCAGTTTTTACCTGGTGGCCGGAGCCGGCGGGGCATCCATCCTGGCCACGGCCGCCAACCTGCTGCGCCACTACCCCACTGAAGAAGAGGAGCAGGCCTTGGAGCTTCTGTCCGAGATGGAGGAGAACGAACCTTACCCCGCGGAGTACGAAGGAATCAACCAGTTCCAGCCGCCGCCGGCTTACACGCCATAACGCTTCCCCGGACGATGGCTGGGGCAAGGAGGGGGGGGCGGGGCTTTCTTCCAGCCCCTCCCAGAACGTCAACCCGCACACAACTGCTTGGGAAGGCATTCCCTTCTCTTCCTGGGACCTCCTCTTGTAGGTGTTTCTTCCTTTCCTCCCCGCCCCCCCAATCCCCCCGTGGATCTGCTCCCTTTTTACCGTTTCCTGTCTGGGGAGAAGACCAGGAGCCCGAGCTGAAGACTTGCTCATGCAGCGACCTCTGAAGCGGTCGGATTCCGAAGCAATGGGGTGACCTTTGGGAGCGGGGTTTGAACCTCAGGCATTCGGGGGGGTGGGGGGGGGGGCAAGAACTGCCCGACGTTTTCGAGCGGCAGAGCGGGTTGAGGCTCCAGAGCGAGAGATCTGAAGAGGAGAGCCACCTCTCGGGGGAAGGAAGGCCTGTAGACGGCTTGATTGGATGGGAAAGGCGACGGGTGGGCGGGCGGAGGGAAAGGTGCCGCCATTTTTGACATTGCGCGAAGACGTTTTGCGTTGGGCGGTGGAGAATTCAGCCGTCCTGTCCCGCCATCCACAGAGCTCTCCTTTTTTTGGGGGTGGGGGTGGGGGAAGAGTGGAAGGTTACCCCTCTCCGACGTTCACCCCCAGGGGCCAACAGGCTTGGCCTTCAACACCCCGAAAGATGGGACTCCTCCTCTATGCACCGGCTTGTGGAGAGCTGAACCCCGTATGCTTCCTGAAAACGCAGGATTGGCGTTTCCTCCCGCCCTCGTTGCGTCCACTCCTGCGACTCTGCGCAAGCGTTTTGCACTTTCTCTTGCTCTTTCTTCGCGCGGCCACTTTCCCTGACGGGGTGGGTGGAGGGGGGGGGGGGAAGGGGGGCCACGAGGCGTGGCGCACTCCAAGAGGGTATTGCGACTACTGAGCTTTTCCCTGGGAGAGAGGTGGGTGCCCGTCGTCTCTGGCAAGGGACTCCCGGGGCTGTCCTTCCACCCGGCGTCCCCCGCTGCACAATTGCCGGGCCTCCAGCCCCTCTTCGCCAGGCAACATATCACAACCACGTTCTTCCCCCCCCCCCCCCCCCCCCCCC
>NW_020769384.1:2963504-2973734 GCF_900518735.1 Pseudonaja textilis
GCAACATATCACAACCACGTTCTTCCCCCCCCCCCCCCCCCCCCCCCACCCCACCCAATTATATGCAAAAAAAAAAAAAAACTGATTGCAGGCTTGATTTCCACTGTTACCTTTTCGATAGGTCTTTTCTTCCCCCACCGATTTTACCTTCTCCCTAGAGCTTCTGGCCCCGATTTTTCCCGATCCGCTGGCGTGTTTCACAGACGGGAGTCCTCCTGTTAGCTGCAGGTAGTAACTCAAAAGAGCATTTCACTTTCTGTTCGCTTCCTGTACGAAGAGAATTATAGTTACCTTTTTTCCTTTTTTAAAAAAAAAAAAAAATTCTCTGCGTGGAGGTAAACCCGCTTCAAATAAGCCAGCAATTTTTAATTTTGATTTTTAAATTCACTAAAATGTGCTTTTACTGACCGCGGGAGGGAGGATGCTGACACGAAAAGGAGTGAGTGAGCCTTGTCAAGGAATATGCGCGTCTGTGTTTTGAAAAAAGATGGAGAACTGTTAAAAACAAAGTAAAACCGGCTTGACTTGATGGAGGGTTGTTCCTGTTCAGCGAGATTTAAAAGAGAAACGCAGCGAAAGCTGCCTGGGAGGTCAAAGGGGGTTTGTTGTGATCGTAAGGCTAGCGGGGCTGAATCAGAGTTAGAGAGGACTTGAAATCCAGGGCTGCGCTTCGAAAACTTCCGCAGCCGGTTCTCTGCCTGGTTGCTGGGTGGGCGTGGCCGTAATGGGCGTGGCCTACTCGGCCTCCTGCACCATGGCAGTGGGGGAGGGGCATCTTTGCCCTCCCCAGGCTCTGGAGGCTTTTAACTTGAGCCTCCGGGAGGGTGAAAACTGCCACCCACGGGCTCCGGATCAGAGGTGGTATATTCAGCCGGTTCTGACTGGTTCCAGAGAACCGGTGGCAGAAATGTTTGAGTAGTTCGGAGAACCGGCCAATCCCAACTCTGACCGGCCCCGCCAACCCCAATCTCTTCTCTGCCTCCCATTGAGTCCCAGCTGATCGGCTGGGTCTTCTTTGGTTGCCCTGCCCAGGAGAATGGAGCTGGAAAGCAGGCTAGTGGGGTGTGGAGGGAAGGGGGATTTTGCAGTATATCCTTCCCCTGCCACGCCCACCAAGCCACGCCCACAGAACCGGTAATAAAACAAATTTGAATCCCACCACTGCTCCGGAGGCCGGAAAGCGGCCCGTTTCCGGCCTTCTGGCACTTCCGGGAATCCTGGTTTATGTCCTCCCTGACCCTCTGCGCGGGCCTTGTACTTACCTGGCACCCAAAATGGGCCACATGGAGGCTCCTGGGAAAGGTGGGGTGGGCGGGGCCAGCCAGGGGTGGGATTTACCGGCTCACCAAACCGGCAGTTAAAAACGATAAGATTAGCAACCGGTTCGCTCGAATCGGGGCGAACCGGTAAGCCGTCCATCCGTGGACTTCAACCCTTCTCTTATCTGTGCCCGATCCTGCAGAGGACATGAGATCCTGTGTAGCCTGAGCGTGTTAACAGGCCTCCGTATAAATACAGGGTTGGAAAGTGGAGGGGAGGGGACCCTTCCCCTGTTCTCTTAATTGCAGGGGGGGAGATATTGGGATAGCTTTTTAAATTCGACTCCAAAAGCTTCACCTTTTCAGCGCCGAGAAGGAGAAAGTTGTGGGATGCAGAAGAAATCTGATCTTTTTATTTTAATTTTAAAAGGTAGTTCAGTTGGGGAGTGTGCGTGTGTGTGTGTGTGTGTCCGTCCCCCAATCTGACTTTTGTGCTTTCCGCGTGCTCACAAAACAGCCGGTAGCGATCTTTTGCTCCCGGGCTGATTTGGCTGTAAATATTGTGCACACTTTTTACTATTTCCACCTGGTCTCCTTGTATTTGAGCCCCGGTGCCGCCGGGGTTAGAATGTGCGGGGTTGCAGGCTGACTCTGCCCACAATCTAGCGTTCGATCCTGACAGGACACAAGGCTGACTCAGCCTTCCGTCCTTCCGAGGTGGGTAAAATGAGGACCCAGATTGTTGAGGGGAAGGAGGCTGACTCTGCAAACTGCTTAGAGAAGGCTGTAAAAGAACTGTGATGCAATATATAAGTCTAAGTGCTATTGCTCTTCCTTCCTCTCCTCCCTCCTTTCCTCCCTTCCTTTTCCTCCCTTCCTCTTTCCATTCCTTCTTTCCTCCCTCCCTCAGCCTTCCATCCTTCCGAGGTGGGTAAAATGAGGACCCAGATTGTTGGGGGCAAGAGGCTGACTCTGTAAAACCACTTAGAGAGGGCTGGAAAGCACTGTGAAGCGGGATATAAGTGCCATGGCTATTTGGATCTTGAAGGGAGTCATGGGGAAATGCTGCGTCCGCTCTCTTCCCCTTTTCTGGCTCAAGGCTGGGAAGCAATAAAGGCTCCGTGTGCCAAGGGCAGCTTGATTCATCTTCAGAATAAACTGGTGGCCTCAACCTGCCTTCTGTTTCCATAGCGGGACTTGATAAAAACCACATAATCTGCATAGAATCATTTTTAGACCCAGCGCATTGTTCACGAAACACTGTTGATTAACTCCCATCGGTTAAAAATCTGGATTCCTTTTTCTACCCAGAATAAAACGGCAGCGTGAATGGCCTCTTGGCAAATATTTGAAGCGTGCAGGTTTGTAAAGGAATGAAGGATCGCCTCGTGGGTTTTCCTCCACCTGGAAGGGCAAACCCAGTTTGACCAGTGTCTGTTTGATCGCTTGCAAAGGCCACAGTTTTTTGCATTGACATGTTTCTATTTTTTAAAAAAATAATATTCACATTGTGGTTCATTTATTCTTGTCGGTCTGCCTCGAGTCTCTTTTTCTTCAAAGCTGAATGCACAATAAAGGATTAGAATAGCAGAAAAAGAATTGCCCTGTTCGAAAAGGGCTAGAGCTGAGTTGGTGAAATGAAGTCCTTCAACCTTCTTCCAAAATGCTCACCCAAACCAAAGAATTTTACATCCCTGCCTGAAGATGCTTTTAGTTTAAAAAAAATAAAAATGAAAGACCCTTCCAAAGTTTGGCAGTGATGCAAGAACACCAGGACACACACCACCAAGGCTATTACTATTATGATCCTTTTAGTGGGTTGTTGAGGCCACTCGGAGGTTTACCTGGGTCCTTACGGTCACCTGAGTAGAGCGCATGGTTCCTGTAGTCTGCAGTTTTTTCCCTCTGGATATCCATTCTTACTCCCTCACCATTCCAAGGGTCTTCATCCCAAATTGTATAGCTAAAAGCCTGACTCGGGACACAGATAAACCTCCAAGTGGCCTCAACGACCCTCTAAAAGGACGGAAATGATCAGCTGTCTGCAAGGAGCATCAATCCTTCCATTCCCCACCATTCAGCCAGAGCTGAAGAAGCTTCTTATAGGAGAAGCGAAATGTCTTCCAAGAAAAAATACCAGAAAGTCCAGTTGCCTCTTGGAAAAAAATGCATCTTTGGGATAGTAACAAAGTTGTTGAAAGTGAATCTGGTTTCTTCTTTGACTTCGCTGGTCAGTAAGTTGCAAAAAGCAATCCCAGGACACTGCAACTGTCATAAATGTGAGTCAGTGGCCAAGTATCTGAATTTTAACCATGGAGATGCCATAATGGCTGTCACTGTGAAAAACAGCCACTTTTTTGGTGCCGTTATAACTTTGACCAGTCACTAAGCAAGCTGTTGTAAGTGGAGGATGGCCCGTATAGTTCGGAAGTGCTGGCTGGGGCATTCTGGGAGTTGAAGTCCATAGCTCTTCAAAAGGCTAAGATGGACAAATGCTGCATTGAGCTCCCGGAGTTCCCCAATAGCATCCAGAGCAAGGTTCTTCAAACTCTGGCAAGTTTAAGACTTGTGGACTTCCATTCCCAGAATTCCTGAGGTAACATGACTGGAGGAGGAATTCTGGGAGTTGAAGTCCACAAATCTTAAAGCTGTCCAGTTTGAAGACCCCCTGATCCAGAGGCTGGGAATTGTGCTGCTTGGCTGCCCTCCACTCTGGAGGAGACCAGGGCCCAGCAACGCCTGCTTCCCAAATGGTAACTCCCGGAAAAGGGATTCCCCCCGCATTTATTTTTTCTTTTTCTAAGGGAGAATCCAAGGTCCATCTGCCCTTGGACTGCATCTCCCATCGTCCCTTTGCTAACGGGAGGCCTCAGAACAAGGCTGTCCTTGGGGCCGCCTGACTTTTCGCGCAGGCGCCATCCGAGGGCAGCCTCGCTGGAAGGGGGGCCGGGGTGGGGTCCTCCTGTCTCCAAGGCGCCCTTGAGTGGGTCACAAGGCGGAGCTCCCAGGCTCGGTGGGCGAGCGATTCGAAGGAAAGTCAGCACGCCGTCCGTGAGAGGTCGCAGGGGAAGAAGAAAAAAAAAAAAGAAGACGACGACGGACGTCTCTTTCCTCCAATCGGAGGGCGGGGATGGCTAAGCGCTGGCCAATAGGCACCGAGCTCGGGGCGCGGGGCGCGGCCTAGCCAGCGCAGCCCCGCTTTCTGAGGGCTTCTTTCTCCTCAAGCGAGGAGGGGAAAGCCAGGAGGAGGAGAAGCCGCCGCCCCGCCCCGTCTTCACCCCCCCTTCTCGGGCCGCGCCACCGGCTGGAGGGTTCGCGGGGAGAGGCTTCGTCAGGTGAGGCTTCCTCCACTCTCCCGTCTCGCGTCCACAGCCCCTTCCCCAAAAGGCTTCTGGGAATAGTAGTCCCCGGGGCCTGAGGAGGGTCCCTGGGGGCGGGGGGGGGAGGTGGCTATTTGGCGGCGCCGCAGGGAATGCTGGGAAAAGGGCGCGAAGGCGGAGAGGGGGGGGCGGGCGGACGTGGAGAAGCTCCCTCAGAGCCTGCGGGGGAGCGTCGTGGCTGCAGCCTCCGCCGGCTTCTTCGGGTCTGTTGGCGGGGGGCGGGGGGGGGGAGGGGCGGGGTGATTGGGGGGGAGGGGGGCTAACGGGAGGCCTCGTAAAGCGGCCAGAAATGGGGGGGGGAGGGTTGAGAGGGGGGGGGGTGGGGGTCTTTCTTGGGCATCTTGAGACCGCGCGAAGGGGATCGAAGGTCAGCGCCCCGAATGAATAGGATCGCCGCAGGATCCGTATCTATAAGGGGATCCTGGGGGCGTTAAATCAAGGGCCTTCAAACTGGGCAAGTTTAAGGCTTGTGGACTTCAACTCCCAGAATCCCTGAGCTAACATGACTGGAGGAGGAGGAATTCTGGGAGTTGAAGTCCACCAGTCTTAAAGTTATCAAGATTGAATACCCTGATCGATAGAGGGTATCGATCACCTATCTATTTATCATCTCTCTCTCTCTCTCTCTCTCTCTCATATCCATCCATCCATCCATCTATCTGTCTATATGTATGTATATCATCTATCACAAGGGTCTTCAAACTTGGCAAGTTTAAGACTTGTGGGCTTCAACTCCCAGAATTCCCGAGCTCACATGACTGGAGGAGGAGGGATTCTGGGAGTGGAAGTCCTAAAGCTGTCAAGTTTGAAGGCCCCTGGCGTCTATAGAGTAGAACGGGAACTGGGAGGGACCTTGGAGGTCTTCTAGTTCATCCTTGGGCTGAGGGTTGGACTAGAAGACCTCCGAGGCCCCTTTCAGCCTAGGATTCTATGAAGTGAACCTATAACATCTCAGAAGAGACGACTGTCCAGTCTCTTCTTCAAAGCCTTCAGTGATGAAACCCCCACAACTTCTGGAGGCAAGTTGTCCCACGGATTAATTGTCCTCCCTGTTAGGAAGTTTCTCCTTAATTCCAAGGTGCTTCTCTCTCCTGGATTAGTTTCCACTTATGGTTTCTTGTCTGACCTTCAGGTGCTTTGGAAAAAATAGCTTGACTCCCTGTTCTTTGGGGCAGCCCTTCAAATACTGGAATACTTCTGTCGTGTCATCTCCCAATTCTTCTTTTCTCTAGACAAGCCAAACCCAACTCCTGCAGCCGTTTTTCCTATGTTTTAGTCTCCAGGCCTTTGATCCTCTTGGTTGCTCTCCTCTCAACTTTTTCCAAAGTCTCAACATCCTTTTTTTTTTGTAGCATGGTGACCCAAATCGGTTGCATTCTTCCAGGTGTGGCCTTACTAGCTTTTTATAAAGCGGCATCAATATTTCAGGTCATCTTATCTAGTCCAATCCCCTGGTGGCAGGTCATTCCACTGGTTAATGGTTCTAACTGCCAGGAAATTCCTCCTTAGTTCTAGGTTGATTCTCTCCTGGATGAGTTTCCACCCATGGCTTCTTGTCCTGCCTTCAGGTGCCAGATATGGTACACCTTTAAATGCTCATATCATCTGTGGAGCCAGCAATTTCTGGGGGCTACAGGTTCTTCCCCAGGTCTGCTTTTATTGTTGCAATAAAACTTCAGGAGAACTTCCTTGGTTTGGTTTTCTGAGCCAGGTTATGAATAAACACAGATGGGTAGCTGCTTGAAGTAGAGTGCAGGTAATCCTTGACTTACTGCAGTTCGCTTAGTGGCCGTTCAGAGTTACAACATCACCAAAAAGGGGGAGTTACGACCATTTTGCAACATCCTCGTAGCAAAGTTGAGGGGGAAACCAGATTGACTTAGCAACCGTGTTACTGATTCAACAACCAGTGCAGTGATTCGCTTAAGAAATGTCCGTACAAATGGGACAAAATTCACAAATTTATCACTTACATTTTGGGCTCAATTTTGATCGTAAATTGAGGACTGTCTGTGGTTTATTCATTCAGCCACCAACAGCGATGGAAGGCATTGTTAGGGGGTCTGCTAATCGAGGTGTGTAGAAGGACAAGCGGGCCTTGGTATTTAGATGTACAGATTGAGGTGTTGCTGTTCTCAGCTTTGATCCAGAGGTACGTGTTGGTTGTGAATATTAGGATGTTGCCCTGAGGTCATGTGCAGTCTGGAAAAGATTCAGATTGCACTAGATTCCTCCCTAGGTGTGGGGGTTTATTATGGAGGGGCCAAACTGGAGTATTGGTGTAAAAGATTTCCCTTAATAGCCTAATCTGGCTAAAGGGAGGGGGGAGCAGAACAGGGGCTTTTAGATTTTAATTCCTAACACTACTATTATGGCACGTATATTCATTGCTGCAGCTTAATTTGCATGGGTGCCTAGGAGAAAGAACTGAGCCATGGAATTAAATGGTTCTTTATGCCAGACTGGATTTGGCATTTTTGTCCACCTACTGAGTCCTTCCCAAGGACTTGGAGCAAGCAGATGTGCTTATTTAATAACAATATTGTCGCATAATGTAAACCATTTCTAAGCAAAGCTGCCTTTTGCAGTTGAGTGACCGTCTTCCAATGGTGCCCTGGATGTTTCGGGATTACACCCCAGGCACCTATTTTTGCTTTCTTTTGCCACAGTTCTTCTGTTTGCAGATCTTTATATTATTATGTTTTTGTCCTGCCTTTTTTAAAAAATATACAAGTCACAATGGCAAACATATCTAATATACCTGCCTTCTATTCTTCCTACAATGACAACTATGTGCGAGTTGGGCTGATAAAGTACGATTGGCCCAAAGTCACCCAGCCGGTTTTCATGCCTAAGGAAGGCCTGAAAAACTCGGTCTCCTGCTTTTTAAGCCACAGCACTTTTACCACTAAACTAAACTGATTCTAGATATTCTCAAAAAGCCATATTACAGGAGTAAATAAACAATTCTTTATAATTCTCACCAGTGGTGCATGGCAGATATTTAATACAATTCAGTATCCTTTTCTGACTTTGCCAATCCTGATGGTCTTCAAGAGAGTGTGAAATTGTTGCTCTAGATTGCACACGGCATTAAATTAACTGAAAAGTCATCTGACTGAATGTTATCTGTGTATTTGTGTAGCTTTCTGATCGAGGCCATGTGCAAAGGGAAGAGCAAATACCTTTCAGCTTTCAGTTGGCTGTATTTTGGCTCAAATCTATAATTTGCTACCTTCTGATGTAAGCAGTTGGGCACACGCTAAAAATTAAAACGTTTCTCTGCAAACTGCTAGGGATAATGCAAGTGAATTTGTACCTATTGTGAATAGCCGTGCTGTTGAAAGTCGTAGAGTAATAGAACCTCTGCACCGTTTTGTAACTGTCCTTATCTTCCAAGACCTCAGTAGAAATTGTTCTAATCTGACATTTGTCCTGTATGACTTTTAAACATACCTTCACAACTCTACTGTACAGGTTTGTGGGTTTTTTTAACCTGAGATTGCTGATGGTGAAAATTGTTTTGTAGGATTTGTTCTCTATGGAGTCACAAGATAGTGTCGGACGGTATTTCTCAGCTACAGCACCGTTTTAAGTTGAAGTAAGTTTAACTTGAGTTGAAGTCCCCATATCTTAAAGTTGCCAAGGTGGAGAAATTAGTGTAGGACACACTTCCCATTCTAACTGTTTTATCCTACCTGTATTATTGTTGGTCATGCTACATGAGGGATTATGAGAGTTAATCCGTTATATTTATGGACGTCCCACTTAGGGCAGAACATGGCAGGAAGGAATCGATTTGGAAAGAACGAGGTGGGTGAGGTTTGGCCAGATTACTGAAGTCATATTGTGTTGCAAACATATCTGAAAAAGAGAGGATGACATTTTCTCTATTTTGTAATTGACAAAAAGCAGGTATCTGAGCTTACGTTTGTATACTATCTTCCCGGCTCATATTTTTAAGGCTCTTCAGTACAGTTCTTGGTCCTCTAATAATATTTACTTAAAGCTTCAAGGAATCAGGGTACAGTAAAGATTATGAGCTGGCATCAGATTAATTCTGTCGTTTGTAAAGTTAAAGATGAGTCTCTCTGCTTAATATTTACTTTATTGTGCAGCCATTAAAGGTTTCTTTTTCCCCCCTTTTCAAGCTCTTAATAATATATTTCTGATTCTGAAATAGATTGCAGCTACTGATGGATTCTTTTAAACTGGAATAGAAAATTAGAATTCTGCCATTTGCTGCTTTTGAAGAGTTGCTGTTCTTCTCAGGCAAGGAACGAAGCACTGGAGTTTAATTGGATTTTGCATCTTACACCTCAGCATTTGGCAAGCCCTCAAAAGCTTTGATCCAACAGATACAATCGCACCTGTGAGATCTGCCTACTCCTTTTTTCACAACCTCACTTCTGTCTACAACGTTAATCTCTGGGTAGAGCGGGCAGGCTGATGAGCGTGTGTTCCCGATACAGCCAGAGCGCAGCTAACCATCAGGGGCGTTTCTCCGCTACTCGATACCGTTGAGAGTCGGAAGACTCTTTGGGCGAGGGTCTTGCTTGGCAGCTGCTGCAGGAATCTCTCCTGCAGAAGAAGCCCCTTGCACCGTTCCTCTTTTGGCTGAACTACTGTACGGAGGTATGCTGTAAGCATTCCTGCCTCGGGGTCATTTTTAGGTTGCTGCGAAGCCAGCTGATCCTGTTGCTAATACCAATTACTGTATCTGCTTTTGAGGCCTGTAATGGGATGCTGAGAATAGCGGTAGAGGAAGCATGCTTCTTATTTTATTATTTTTTTTTGACTCTTGCTTCCCCAAGACAGAATCTTTCCATGCTGGAAATGTTGAATAGCGAGACAAGGAGTTCTGCTTGTGGAGAAAATGTGATGCGGTTGACTTTCCTCTCTCCCTTGTCCTCATGAATGGTTTCACTGTGTTGGGGAAAACATCTGTCTCTGGATACACTCGTTGGTTTGAACGTTTGAATTCCATAAAAGCTTTCTTTCTTTCTAGTTCCAGCCATCATTCTCTTCATCTGTGCATTTTTAATAGCGATTTCATGTTGTTTCATGCTTATGCGTTGCACCTTCAATGTTTGTTTTTGATCTGCCATATCATATGAAGCTCGTGTATTTATAAACCATCATAGCGGGATGTAGGAATCCAGGTATTTTATCTCTGCGCTTGAGAAACGCAGGATCAATAATTTCATTCCATTTTATACTTTGGGACCAGATTTTTTTGGGGTGGGTGGGGGAGAACTAAATCCAATGAATATATGGCATATTAACCTTTCTTACATAAACCTGCTACTGATACATCTGCCGGTCCTTTCCTGTATTCAGTTCTGTGGAAGAGGCTGAAATAAATCATTTTAGAATAAAAACTAAAGCAAAAGCAACATTAAGCAAAAGAACAAAGAAAAAGGAACAGCACAGCAGAATAATTCTTTTAACTGTGCTTTCTTTTTGGCGTATTTACTAAAACAGCGTCAATAGATATCCTTTTGTTTAAAAAAAAAAAACCCGGAAAAAATAGGCTGACCAAAACAAAGGCGTTTTATAATGATTTTTGGGGGATTTATATGTGGTCTGTA
>NW_020769384.1:3037203-3058754 GCF_900518735.1 Pseudonaja textilis
CTACCCTACCCTACCCTACCCTACCCTACCCTACCCTACCCTACCCTACCCTATTCTATTCTATTCTATTCTATTCTATTCTATTCTTCTGTGACAATGAGGAGAGTGCAAAACCGACCTGGGAAGGAGGGAAGGCTGAGTCAACCTTGAGCCGGTCAGGATCGAACTCCTGGAGTGAGCAGTGAGCTAGCTTGTAATACTCCATTCTAACCACTGCATCATCACCTTCCTTCCTTCCTTCCTTCCTTCCTTCCTTCCTTCCTTCCTTCCTTCCTTCCTTCCTTCCCTCCCTCCCTCCCTCCCATGTGGGATTACATTTTTTTAATACTGGTTCTGTGGGCGTGGATTGGTGGGCATAGCTTGGTGGGCGCGGCAAGGGAAGGTTACTGCACAATCCCCCTTCCCTCCCCACCCCACTAACCTGCTTTCCAGCTCCGTTCTCCCGTGGAGGGCAACGAAAGGAGACCCAGCCGATCAGCTGGGACTCAATGGGAGGCAGAGAAGAGATGGGGTTGGCGGGGCCAGTCAGAGGCGGGATTGGCCGGTTCTCTGAACTACTCAAAACCTCTAGGCACCATGAAATTGAAAAAACCATTTGAAGAAAAGATACAAAGTTGAGTATTGTCAGCATACTGATCGTACCTCATCCCATGGTGTCAGATGATCTCACCCAATGGCTTCATGTCGAAGTAATTGGAGCAAATGTTATGTTTTTCATTGTGCTTCAATTACATGTTAGATATTTTGCAAGCCACCCAAGTCATTGTGGAGTCAGGCTGCCTTAATCAATCTAAATAACACCAACAATAACAATAACAATCTTCTCCAGGTCCTTCTCTTCTGGATGCAGATTAGAAGAGAAGGAACCGGAGAAGATAACAAACTACAAAGACCTGCAAGTAGAAATAGAATGACAGTGGACAAAAAAATGCAAAGGCAGGTTTCAACAGTGATAGGTACCAGGCAAATATTTGGCCTAGAACATCTAATTAATTGAAATACTGGACTGAAATTATAGAAATTGAAGATCAACACATTTCAAGGGTACCACTTTGGGGTATTAGTTTAATTTGTCTCAGCTGAACAATAGGTGGGCAGAAACACCCATATTCAGATTTGCCTCCTTCACGGGTCTCAGTTCTCTGCGGTGTGAGGACAATAATATTATCGTATGACTTTACAAGGTTGATGAATGCTTTGTCAATGTTCTGACTAATGAGCCCAACCAAAGCAAGCACAGTCGAGACAATCCCATCTCTTAATGCAAAACTTTATTGGGTACATCATTTTGGCACCGGTGAGGGCAAAAACCAGATCTAACTACTTCCTGCACAAACCCACCTAGTTAAAACATAGGATTCTCCCACCCCCTATAAGAGCAGGTCACGTGGTCCAATTGAGTCTCTTTGTATTGTTATGAGAAAAAGTCTTTGGCTCGGGCAAACCCCTGCGGAAGTGTCCTTGGCTCTCACGGCTCGGCTTCCCAATGTCTGGAGCACCCATCCCATCTCGCCCTTCCATCTATCTTTGGTCCGTTGGCAAACTGAGAAGCGATAATGGTTGCAACAGCAAAACACAGTTTGAACTTGACAAGGTTATTAAAATGATGTGTGTGAAGTGCGTACTCTGGAATGTATTGTCAACATCTGTAACATTCCCACCACACTTGCATTCCTAGGAACTTCAGGGGCAGGTTTAGGCTAAGAGATAGGACCTTCCCCAATGCCATGTTGTAATAATAATTAGATGGTTATGCTGTCATCCATCGTATTGTAGCTATACATTAGTGCAGGCAAAGAAATACTGTGGATTTTTTTTTCCCCCAACTTGTTTCTCACTCAATTTGCTAAAAATGAAAATGGCTTTCAGGTGAAGAAACTTCTAGAGAACTTCCCATTAATGAGAAGGTGACCAGAGGCAGGAGTGGGATTCAAAAACTGCAGCACAGGGGAGGATGTTTTTGCCTTCCCCAGACTCCGGAGGCTTTTGTCGAGCCTCCGGGAGGGTGAAAATGGCCTCCCCTGGCTCCGGAGGCTCTCTGGAAACTGGAAATGGGTCCATTTCTGGCCTTTCCGAACTTCTGGGAGGACCGTTTTTCACACACACAGCCCCCGAGCCTCTGTGTGCGCCCTGCACTTACCTGCATCCAAAACGGGCTGAGTGGGGACACCTGGGAGGGGTGGGCGGGGCAGGGCCAACCAGGAGTGGTATTTGGGGGGGGGGTTCTCCAAACTGCATAGAAACTTAGCTAGGGGCTCTCCCCAATCCCCAGCAGCCCTCCCCTGCCAATCAGAGATCCTGGGATTGCAACCGCCGACTTCCAACTAGCATGCGCCAAGGTCGTTTTTGCTGGGAATTGCAGGGCTTGTAGTCCTAATGGGTTCGGGGGAAAACCTTACGCCAGGAAGAGCTGTTGGGGTCATCCATATTTCCCCCTGAAGGACCAGATCAGGGGCAGAGGATGAGTTAATGGTTCCTAGCATTCCTCGCCCGATATTTTTGGCCGTGGTCCATTTAGTCGTGGGAGAATGAGAAGCATCGTTTGATTTACCTGGTGGATCTGACAACCTTCACACACCCACTAATGAGCAGAAAGCTGGGCAGAGCCAGCTAAGTATCTTGAGGGACTATTTAGAGAGGGAAGGGTGAAAACTGGCAACCAAACACACCGAACGAGTTTTAAGCAGGCGGTTAATTTGCGATCTAATCTTGCCTGGACCTGAAGAGCTCTCTTCCACGGTTGAAAGCAGGGCCTCACCCTTGGGAAGCGAAGCCTTTTCACATGGTTGTCTCTCAACGGGGCCCCATCCTGGGAAGTCTCAAGTTCAATCCAAAGTTTTTAATGTCACGTGTCGAGGATCCACTGGGCAGCGTCTCCGGAGGCCTTCTCAGAGATCCTCCATTCTGTGGTCTGTTTTTGGATTGCTCTGCTCTGTGGATCCTGTCGTAGTACAGGTCGACCTCAACTTACAACAGTCCTCGCAACTCTAAAACAGGCATAGCGTCTCGGAATCAGGTTCACATACTCTAGGTCATGCCGACAGGTTCGCTCCTAATAAATCCTTTGAAGTTTTTGAAACTTGACTCGAGGCTCATGATTTAATTCAGGGGCAACTGCCGGAATCCTGACACGTTCATTTACTGACCGTTGGAGGTTACAAGGGCACTGAAAAAATGATTTATAGGATCATTTTTCACACTGATAACCCTCCAGCATCCCCATGGTCACGTGATTAAACTTCAGACATTTGACAACTGAGTTGTATTGGTGACAGTTGTAGTGTACTGGGAGGTCATGTGACCATCTTAGCAACTGAGGCAAGGGAGGTCGTAAAAATGAGCCAAAAGTCACTTAACAAATGTCTCACTTAAGCACAGGATTTCTGGGCTCAATGGTGGTCGTAAGTCGAAGTCTACCTGTAGTTTATTCCCAACGTATTTGGAGAATATTAGGTTGGAGGAAGCTTTCCTGGGCTGTCAGTCTGTAGAGATTCTCCATTATCCAGGTCGTGGTTGTCCCGAAAGGTACTTTTTTAAAGAGAAAAGTGGACTTTTTGCTTTTTTTCTTTTGAAGATGTTTTGCTTCTCATCCAAGAAGCGTCTTGAGCTCTGACTGGATGGTGGGGAACGGAAGGATTTCATGGCAAGGAATATAAACTCTGCAAGGAATATAAATCCTTCCCTTCCCTACCCTCCTGTCAGAGCTGAAGAAGTTTCTTTTTTTAAAAGATTAACAGAGTTGGAAGGAATCTTGTAGGCTCATCTAGCCCAACCCCCTACCAAGCAGGAGACCCTACCCCATTTCTGACTGATGGCAGTCCAGTCTCTTCTTGAAAGCCTCCAGGGATGAAGCTCCCACAACTTCTGAAGGCAACTTCTGTTCCATGGGTTGATTGTTCTCACTGTCAGGAAATTCCTCCTTATTTCTAGGTTGATTCTCTCCTTGTTCAGTTTCCATCCATTATTCCTTGTCTGGCCTTGGGGTGCTTTGGAGAATAGCTTGACCCCCTTCCTCCTCTCTGTGGCAGCCCCTCAGATATTGGAAGACGGCTATCCTGTCTCCACTGGTCCTTCTCTTCCCTAGACTAGCCAGGCCCAGTTCCTGCAACCGTTCATCGTATGTTTGAGCCTCCAGTCCCCTAATCTTGGATGAGAAGCGAAAAGTCTGCAAAAGGGGAAAAAAAAACCCCAAGAAAGTCCAGTTACCTTTTGAAAAAAAAACATCTTTGGGATTTCTTGGGCTGTCTTTTATTTCCCCCTGAGTGAAACCAGTTAAACAAAGAAGTCTTGGGATTTATGAAGTCTGTCTAAAGCACCACTCAGTTCCATAAAAACGTCTGGCTGCCCTCAACATGTCAAGCGCCCTTCCTGACATTAATAAGATGTTTACAGTCCTCAAGATCTCCTTTCAGTTGTATTACTAAGGAATTTTGCAAGGCAGGTCTGGACTAGCTCTAACTGTATAGAAGGATCGGAAAATTGGAGAAGGCATTTCTGCCCAACCTCTGGATGATCACTTGTTCGTGTTGATGTATCTCTCATATCACGTAGCTCATTCCAGTGTAACAACCACAGTGATGATTTGTTTAGCGTCCTTTGGCTCTTACAATGGCCCTGGGGAAAGTGACTTATGACCGGTCTTTGCACTTATGACTTTTGCAACTTCTCCATAACTCCATGGTCAAAATTTGGGTGTTTTGGCAACCGACATGTCTATACAATGGTTACAAGCAACCCTGGGTCACGCAATCTGGCCATTTCTGACCCTCCCGGGGTCTTCTGAAAGCAAAATCAACAGGGGGTTGCTTAATGACCGCAGCAAAAAAAAAGGTCACAAAATCGTACATGACTCACTTTAACAATTGCACCTCTGAGCAACGGAAGGGGAGCGTGCATAAGCGCACCAACGTGCCTACCGTCCCTGTCCTATTGTTTCTTTTATATATTTTTTTAATTTTTCTTATATGTATCCATGTGTTCATAACTATGTTTTTACTTGTGCCTATTCTCTTGTAAGCAACTGACAAATAAAAATAAATAAATAAAATAAATAAGTTACAGTTCCAATTGTGATCCTGATGCAAGGACTAGCTATATTTTCACTGGATTTGTTTTAGTGCCAATTTAGCCTTCTTGATCCTCTCAGATAGCAAAAGTAGGGGAACATCAAGGTGTGGAGGACTAAATCTTGTTCCTTCTGGTCTCACCTTGGCTGTTCAAAGATAGAAATCTTTAAATTTCCTAAAGAACCATGGGCGACCATGCTGAGCTCAACCATCAAAATCAGAGACCCACCTTACTTTTGAAACTCAACTGGTTGTCCCAAAGGTGGTTTTTTTTTTCCAAAAGGCAACTGGACTTTCTGGTTTTTCTTTGAAGACGTTTCACTTCTCATCCCAGAAGTTTCTTCAGCTGAACTGAGGTGAACTGAAGAAGCTCCTTGGGTGAGAAGTAAAATGTCTTCAAAGAAAAATAAGAAAGTCCAGTGGTGTCTTTAAAAAGCACCTTTGGAACAACCATGATCTGGATGACTGAGAATCTCCATAGACATGTGGTTATGTCACTATATAGGCAATAGCCCGTAGAGACTACGGACAATGATTTTGACGGACATCAAAGGTGGTCTTCAGCAGGTTCTGACCAGTTCTGGAGAACCGGTAGTGGAAATTTTGAGGAGTTTGGAGAACCAGCAAATATCACTCTGATTGGAGATTTTACAGTATCCTTCCCCTGCCACGCCCATCAAGCCACGCCCACAGAACTGGTAGTTAAAAAAATTGAATCCCACCAACTGATGGACGTGTATAGGAATTTTGTCTAAGCAAAAGGGTCCAAAGGATTTTTTTTAAAGTGTAAAATGGCTAGATAGCATTTCAAAGTGATTCAGGGGGCTCCCTAATTTAATAACCCAGTTGCAACCAGACTTTTAGGATTCTGATATAACAACCAAGTCTCCATAAAATTAGTTTTAGCTTGCTTATAGCATCAGGTTCCGAGTTTGGTCCTCCTAGTGAGGCTGACCCCAGAGTTGCTCTTTGTAGACCCTCAAGGAATATTTGCATATAGCTGGTCATGCAAGGAGTAGAAATCCTTCCTTTCCCCATCATCCAGTCAGAGGCGAAGAAGGTTCTTGGAGGAGAAATGAAATGTCTTCGAAGGAAAACAAAAAAACCAGAAAGTCCAGCTGCCTCCTGAAAAAAACACCTCTGGGACAACTGTGATCTGGATGACTGAGAAACTCTACAGAATAGAAGGGGGAACTCAGCAGATTTGCAGATGACACTAAGCTGGCAGGAATAGCCAACACCCCAGAAGACAAGCTCAGTGTCCAAAAAGATCTCGACAGACTTCAACCGTGGGCCCTATCCAAGAAAACGAAATTTAATATGGAGAAAAGGGCTAGAGAGGTGGATAAAAATGCCAAATCCAGTCTCCCCAAAGTTGCTTCTTCAAAAGGCAACTGGACTTTCTTGGTTTTTTTTTCCTTGAAGAGGTTTCCCTTCTTATCCAAGAAGCTTCTTCAGTTCAGAAGGGGAGAAACTTCTTGGATGAGAAGCGAAACGTCTCCAAGGAAAAATCAAGAAAGTCCAAATTGCCTCTTGAAAAAAGAAAAAAAAACAGAGCACCTTTGGGACAATCAAGACCTGGAAGATGGAGAAGCTCCATAGATATTTGCAACACTGAAAAAAACAGGCAAAACAATGCCCGGGGACTCCTTGAGTCTATTTGGTGGACTTTCTCTGTTCTGCTTTGTGAAAAAAAAATGACAAATTGGTCCGTGGAGAAGAACGCCCTGAGCCGGTGACAAGTTGTATCATTAGATGTGCTTTTTCAGCGTTTGGAAAGTTGCAATGAGATGAGTGCAGCATGAGGTCACCACTTTCCCATTGCAACATTTGCACTTAGCTTTGAAATCCCTGGCTCGCGAGTTTGATAGGATTCTCCCCTTTATCTATGCTTTTGTTCTGACCCAAGAAGCCTCGTTCAAATTAAACAAGCGCAAACTGTGTATAAAAGCAAACCTTCTTTAATGCAGCGCTGGGAATTCTTTGCATTCCCAGCCAAAAGTCATTTAAACCTAGTTGTCCGATATCAAAAGCAAGCCCTTTCGAGGTTGCGAAAGACTACCAAGAAGAGAAGATTATTTCCTGATTAAATATCCACCGCTAGAAGTTTCAAAAACAAACCGGAGTAAGCAGGGCTTCAGTGAGGACTCTGAGTCTAAAGAACTTCCTTGCTTCCTGCAAAGAACACATCTCCGAGGGCTGGCTTTTATCCCTTATAGGAGGGGCCATAACCTTCCAGCCTTACTCCCGAGTTGCCCGTGCTGCTTCAGCTGCTCTTTCCTTCGAGCAGCCCCGAGCGCACGCACACTGAGCGCAGGTACCCCGGAGTCCTCTGCATTACTGCTGCCAGACTCCACAAGCTCCAATGGCAGCACCCCACTCTCCCATAATCCTGGCCCCATCCCTACATCACACACAGGCCCCTCATCCGAGTCCTCGCTATCAGAGACCTCTGCGCCTCCTGCTGGTGAACCACAACAGCCTTTTAGAACTGGCGGCCTGGGGAAACATGCCTAGGTCACCATTGCAAAGGTTTGAGTTTTTTTGGGGTATCTCTGCTTCATCCTTATTGGAGACAACATCAAGTGGAATAAGGTTTCATCCAGAGCTACAGATGCTCAGTTATGCCCACTGCTGCTTGTGTGTCATATTAAAAATAAAAACGGGGCGCATAGAATCATTCGTCACCCTTCAATCATGTTACACTTACAGAATAGAGTTGTCAAGGGGGAACAAAAGGACGCCTTGCCTTTATCAATCTTATTGCCTTTGTGTCATTTTCATTGCTAATTTTGATTAGGGTTGAGCTGTGCCCTGGTGAGACGTGCTATGATGTCATTTATTTAATAATAAAAATGACTGCAACTGCTAAAATCCAACTTTGGGTGTGTGTGTGTGTCAATTTCCGCGTCTGTTGGCTTGATTACACAACTACACCGTTATGAATAGCAACCACATAAGAGAAGGAGGCCACCTGCTCTCAACCCAAAATAGGGTCTTGAGGGAAAACATCTGGAATTCAATGCAGCTGGAAATGCAAGGGGTTAGAAACAGGGGAAGGTGTCGAATAAGCCAAGGTGGAGCCCTGCCCACACCATTGAAGCCCTGCCCACTTTCTTTCTTTTTTTTTTTTGAGTAGCTGCCATCTTAACCTGGTTGACCTCTCCAAGGAGAGCAGCTCCACTCAATGGTGTCCATGCCTTCCTTGTGGTTTTCCAACCCTGCCCATCCAAAGCATGTCTATGTCTGGGACCTGCTAATCTCAGTGAGGAGGAGGAGGAGGAGGAGGAAAATGGTGAGGAGGAGGAGGAGAAGAGGGAGTTTCGTGGACAAGTGACTCTTTGTCCTGCATGGTTCTGCTCAGCAAGTATCAAGGAAGGGAGAGAACATTCCACAGGATTGCCACATCATTGGGTGTCATGGAAAGACTCATAACTACAAGTCCTCTTGTGGAATATTATGTAACAGCTGTCTTACATCCATGGTGTGGTCATTTTCTACTTGAATTCACTCAGATTTGTGGCGTCAGCTTTCATTTTCTTGCAGAGTAAATAGGAATATTATTCCTCCACGGGTCTCCCAGACTCCTTGCAGAGAAACGCCGCCCTACACAGCTAAAAGTTCAGGATAGGAGGAGTTCCAGGACCTGCCAAAATTGCCCTTGAGCGCAGTTACCCAAAAATACAAGAGTATGGACCTTTTCTTAGGTGGCTTCCGGAAACCTCAACCCCTTGCAAACCTAAGAAGGGCTACCTTGTCACCAACCATCTCGCTGGTCTTTATCAAGGCCAGAATCAACAAATTTGACCCAACAGATAAAAACTTTGTAAAAAAAAAAATTCGACCCAACAAACTGGGCTCAGATTCTAAGGCAGAATGTTGAACACAAAAAGGCTGAAGGCTCATAAATCCAGGGAAGGTATTTGAGGGTGGGCTGTTGGAAAGCCAGCATTCTAGAATGGTAGATTTGGCAAGAACAGGCCACAGGAATCAACTGAATCAATTCTGCAGTGTGCAAGGAAATCAGGCAGCCTGTTGATGAGAGTTGGTTTGGTGTGCCATCTCTTCAAAACCACCCAAAGGTGGCGAGCCCATAAATTCCATAGCGGGAGTCATTTCTGAACATCTGCACAAGCCAGATGAGGAACAGCAGCCGGGCCAAGGATCCTGACATGACTTCATTTGGTTTCCAGGAGAGATGCTAGAGATTCCATTCATGACTAAAGCAGAATTTAAGTGGGCAATTAGGATAGAAGGAAGGAGGAGACTAAAATACCTGCCCTTTTGTGGGCAACAGGTATCCCCGAACGAGAAGCAATCAACTCCCTATGAATGGGATGCGGCTGATCTGATTTTTCTGGTAGGAAAGCAAACATATATTCAAATAGGAAAATAATATTTTGTCCTATGAGCCACAGCCTATTCATGCACAGTTATTTCCGCCTGCAGCTCGGTAGCTCTTCGTTGTGCACGTAAGTGCATAGATAGAACAAAACGTTGCAACAACGGATAACCACCCGTTTGTGCAGAGTAGGATACAAATAGACATGCAGAAGGTACCCAGATTTCTATGGCTGCACAAACACGCACGCATACGCACATATGCGAAAAGCTCTCACACACAAATATGAATGTGTGCCAGGCAGATTACATGGCAGCAATATGCAAGCAAGGCGTAAAATGTGCAGGCATTCTGAATTTCTGCAAGCATATCTTTGTTTGGGCATGCACAGAACACATTGTGCAATGCACCACCACATCTTTGCGGGACTCCCCTACCCAAATGCAAACAAGCATTAAGACAACACAAAGTCATGTAGAAATTCACAAGGGAGCATTCCAGAAGCGTACATACAAGTATGCGTGCAGTATGTGCAGAAACACACAACCCTGCACATGTCCCAAAGTAGGTAATCATGCACAAATGTGTAGGAAATTGGTACACACAAACAGACACACTCAAACACACCCAGATGCATGCACACACTGATATATCTTGGTAAATTTTGCAGGTATCAAAGAGCAACATCAAAGCAGCCTGAGGAAAATTGTCCCATTTCTGCACATTGCACAGGTATTTCTTTCCCCCTCAACTGCTGTACTTTTAAGCTCCCACAGCAAAACTGTTCTTTTGGGGGGAGAAAGGCCCCTTTTGCATGCACGCTGCAGCAGGTAGATATATCAATCTCTTGGTGCATCGCGTAGATTTTCCGTAGCTCAAATTAAACCTGGACGCTCCATTTCTCCACCGCAAATTTCAACCCAATTGGAGATATCCTTGGGAAGCACGAAGCCTCGCTGGCTGCAGAGCCCTTGTTTGCAGCTCCTGTAGGTCTTTGGGTTTTCTCCACCTGGAGTCTGCATTTCTGGCTGCCAAATCATTCCTCCACTCTCTTCAGGTTACCTGGCTGCCCAGGTGACGCACCGCGGCATCCCGAGCTCCTGCTTTCTCTCCAATTTCTCCAAGATGGGCAGGCTGCATTCCAATTCTGATTACTCTTGAGGCTGGGCTGGGCTCCTTCCTAAGCGAACTCCACTCATTAAAGCTGTCTCCAGTTTCTGCAATTAGCTGCGGAATTGTTTGCCTGTATGAACGTGGTGAGCAATTATATAACAGCAGCCTTTTCACTGGCCCTGTAATTATCCTTTCCAAGCCAACGTGGTACAATCCAGAGTCCGGATTGCATGCTGCATCTGGGGTGGTTCTGGAGTCTTTCCATGTGAGGTGAGGGTGGTTCTGGTAAGAAACAGGAGCTCGCTCTCTACCAGCGATACCTGCCTGGTGCAATTCCCAACATCGTTGGAGCACCGCAAAGAGAGACACACCTCTGAAAAAGAAACGGGTGTACAAGAAGGAAGAACTTGTTCCAGTTGCTGGTTTCTGCAGGGGAAAAAAGCGCTTGGTAAATTGGTTTGTGTAGCCTGGGAAACTACCCCATCACGAAAGAACGCTCTGTCTCAAGATAAGCGGATCAGGCAGGGAGATGAGAAAGAAGTAGCTGTACACAAGGACAAAAATCTAGCAGGGCTTAGTTGAATCTAAGTTAGTTTCAGGGTACCCCAAGGGTGGTATTCAGCCGGTTCGGAACGGTTCTGGAGACCTGGTAGCAAAAATGTTGAGTACTTTAAGGATTCTGGGTATTTATCTGAGTTTATGTTTGTGTGTTTAGCTGTGTCCCTGGGAAGAGGTCAAGTGAGTACTTCACATGGGCATTCAATAAATGAGAAGGTAATAAACAGCCCTGGCTAAATTGGGGTTCAGGAAGGGGAGGGGGACATGGTTGAAGTTGGAAAGGGAAGAGGAGCATGCTGACAACTACACACACACACACACACCAGAGATGGTATACAGCCGGTTCTGGAGAACCAGTAGCAGAATTTTTGAGTAGTTCTGAGAACCGGCCAATTCCACCTCTGACTGGCCCCACAAACCCCATAAATTCTCTGCCTCCCGAGTCCCAGCTGATTGGCTGGGTCTTCTTTGGTTGCCTGCACAAGAGAACGGAGCTGGAAAGCAGGTTAGTAGGCCGGGGAGGGAATGGGGATTTTGCAGTATATCCTTCCCCTGCCACGGCCACCAAGCAATGTCACACCCACCAAGCCACGCCCACAGAACCGGTAGTAAATGTTTTTGAATCCCACCACTGGGGTACCCGGTCCTAGTTAGTTCTGCACTACGGTGGCATCACGTTATTGGAAGAGGAAACCCTGAGAAGTCAGCTTTTGTTCTGCATTGTGGAGGAGAGACCAATTTTCTTCAGCAAACCATCACCTCCACATTTCTTGAACCGGGGGATGATGGGAGTTATGGTTGGAACGATGGAGAAGGGCTGGCAGGACTTAAGACCTCATTTACACGATGCATTCAACTATGAAACCATCATTTATGGAGCGAAACTGAATACACTTGGTTATGCAATACTCCGGCTTTATTCATCATCCAGAATGGCTGAATTACTGGAGAAGAGATGGTCAAAACAAAAATTTTAAAAAAAAGTGCTTTTCAAAAAAGGTAACTGGATTGACATCTGTGGGAATTTGAGAAGGAGGAGGAGGAGGAGGAGGAGGAGGAGGAGAAGAAGAAGAAGAAGAAGAAGAAGAAGAAGAAGAAGAAGAAGCAGCTCCTTCAGTATTCTGGCATGCCAACCATCTGGTCCAGGTGATTTGTACTCATCTAGCACAGTTAGGTATACCACACACTAGTGAGGCCACACTTGGAATTCTGCGTCCAGTTCTGGTCACCACAATACCACCACAATATAAAAAGAGATGCTGGGATCCTAGAAGAGCAACCAAGATGACTAAGGGGGCTGGAGGCTAAACCATGCGATGAACAGTTGAGCGAGCGAGCCTTGAAGAGAAGGAGTGACATGATAATTATCTTCCAATGCTTGAGAGGCTACCAAGGAGAAAAAGGAGTTGACTTGTTCTCCAAAGAACAGGAGGGCAAGAGAAGAAGCAAAGGGTGGGAGCTTTACGAGAGAGAACCAACTTAGAAGTAAGAAGAAGTTTTCTGACAGTGAGAACAATTAATTAATGGAACGGGTTGCCTCCAGGAATCGCGAGGGCTCCATTGCTGGAGGATTTCAAGGAAAAATATACAGACAAATGGACAACCCTTTGACTGGGATGGTATAAGACCCCTGCCTTGAGCAAGGGTTTGGACTAGAAGACCCTATGATTCTATGTCCCTATTCTGGGTTGTCCTCTTGCTTTGGTAAGGACCTGTCATGCCCCTGGTGGAGACTGACTCTGAGGGAGAGGAGGAACAGCCAACAGGGAGTGGAAGTGTGACTCCAGAGGTTGTGGAGAGGCTGGCTGGGCAGTCAGAGGAGGACCCAGGCCCATCCCATCTCCATCCTAGGGCACGCAGGGAGGAGAGGATAAAGGAGAGACGTGGTCTATGGGGGAGGAGAGGGCCTTGATCCTCTTCATGGGCTGCAGATGTGACAACCAGATAAGAGGATGGACATGCGTATAGGCGAATGCTGGAAACGAAGCATGGAAATATCTCTAGTTTATGGTTCTTCTTTGAGTTTGGTGTCCTTCCCAGGGTGTGTTATCTGTGGACATCCTCCAGCCCTTGTCTTGCCTGGTTTGTGTTGGCTTTTTTCCTTCTTCTTGCAACTGTTTGTGTGGGAGTTTTTTGTCTCCAGTCAAGGATATTTGGAGCTTGGAAGCAAAGCGAAGGAATAAAAGGGGCTTGGCCTGTTTTCTGTGACTGTGTTTGTTTTGTATCCCACCCGGGGTCATCACAGGACCCTTCATCTCACTGAGATTCAGATCTTAAACTTTTGGTCTTACTGCAGTTTTTTTACCCTCTAAGGAAGCGATGGAAAGTTGGCTGGTGAGACGTCTCCTCCTTCTATTTCCAGCAACCATAACAGCAGAGGTGGAGTCCTTAAAATAAAGAAACATAAAATATAGACTGTCAAAAGGCACTGGAGACACCCAACTGCACCAGCATGGCCATGTGGGCCAGGCCAGCAGTTGCTGTGGGGGTGGTGGTGGAATGAAATCACTTAAGGCAGCACATGGCAAAGCACATGTCCTCCTCCCTCTTCTCTATTTAAGGAATCACATGGACATCGATGATGCGACGACTGGTGAAAGCGGTTTGGAGGCTTCTAATGGTCTTTCCAAGGTGCTTGGAGCTGTGACCACTTGAGTATCTTTGTGAAAGGTCTTGCCTTTGGTTGCTCACAGTTTGTGATGACCCAAAGGGGCGTGGCACAAAGGCAAGGCAGCCAGATAATCCGTAGGAGTCTCTTTATTAGCTCCAACTTTGCCCCCAATGTCCAGATTACCTTCGGGATGGAGAAAAACTCTCCCAGGAACAGCCTTGGGCTGCAGCAAATTGAGTCCAAAACATGGTCAACACAAACTAACTATAAGTCCAATCAAGCCAAACTGAGGTAATTAGTTTGGCAAGGCAAGAGAAGGAATTCCAGATGTGAAAGCACGGCAAAACTCACACAGTTGGGAAGACACCAGGAACACAGATAAGCAATGACAACAAAGGATACGCATCTCTTTTAAACTCTCTTCCCAGCTGTGGCTAATGAAGGGAATCAGGGCCCTTTCCTCCCCTGTAAGCCATGCCACCCAGGTTGCTCCCTTCTCCCTGAGTGCCCTAGGATGAAGAGGGGTTGGGCCTGGGTCTTCCTCTGACCTCCCTCTCCCTTGTTCTACCTCTCTCCTGCTCTGCCCAGCTGGACTTTGCCCTTCCCCAGTTTCCTCCACATCCAACGGAGCCACATTTCCACTCCCTGTCAGCTGTTCATATTCCTCCTCAGATTCGAACTCTGACAGTGGCACAACACAGTTCTTGGGGAACAGATTTGCAGGGAGTCCTCAACTCACGACTATATGCTTAGTGACCATTCTGTAAGAGATGACCCAGGCAGAGCCTGAGGGTGGGTTCAAATGCATCATCCGTTGAGGGTCCCAACACCCCACCCAAAAATCCTCCTTGAAATCCGTTGACTCTTATCTGGTGCCAATTCTCCCTGGCTGTTAGTAGAACATATTTTGGGGTACAGGTAGCATGGAGTAAAGTTACAGTGGTTTTGCTTGCACCTGACACATTTGAAATTACAAGTTCCTGAGGGTACTTACAACCCAATTCTGAACTAAGGAGAAATTTCATGACAGTGAGAACAATTAATCAGTGGAACAGCTTGCCTTCAGATATTGAGGTGCTCCAACACTGGAAGTTTTCAAGAAGAAATTGGACAGCCATTTGCCCAGAATGCAGGGGTGGGATTCTACAGGTTGGCGCCTATTCGCTAGAACCGATTGTTAACATTCTAAGCAGTTTGGAGAACCGGTTGTTAGAAGAAATTACTGGGCTAATCCTGTAAGGAAGGCAGGAAGGAAACATTCTGGTGTTGCTTACAGAAACTGCCTCTCCGTTAACCCTTATTACATTCTTGGCAGGACTCGACTTCCTGTCTCTGGACCGTCTCTGGAGTTTTTTCCCCCTCCTTTGCTGGTACTTTGCTTGTGTGGAGTGACCATTCTAAGTTACAGTGGTGCTGAAAAAAGGGACTTATGACAATTTTTCACACTTACGACTGTTGCAGCATCCCCTCAGTCAAGAGAGGCCAGGCGAGGAGATGCGTGCCTCGATGTGACTGATACTGATTTGGCCACACCCAGCCAATAACATGATTACCAAGCCATGTCCACCCAGTCACATGACCACCAAGCCACGCCCACCGACTAAGCCATGCCCACAGAACCGGTTGTTAAAAAATTTGAATCCCACCCCTGCCAGAATGATATAGAATTTCCTGCTTGAGAAGAGAGTGGAACTAGAAGACCTCCAAGGTCCATTCCAACTCTATTATTCTGTTATTCTGATAGCTGACCCACCCACCTGCAGTCACATGACTGTCAGGTCTCCAGTTTTGGCACAACTGAACCATTGGTTCACTTAACGACCAAGACGTTAGTTTTACAGCTGCGGCAAAACAAGTTATTAAAATCGGGTTGGTTACCTGGGTGACCATTTAATAACCATCATGACTTATCACCACGAGGGGCAGGCTTCATTAAGGTCGGAAGTCAAGAGCTATCTGGAATAACTGCCACTGTCAGTCCTGCCCTAGTCTGGTCTCTTGAGAAAGGAAAACCCTCGACTCCAATTTGGTTGAAGTGAAAGCGACTTTTACGAAGAGAAGCTGGTTGCCATAAGGTCAGACGGGATCTGAGGTTTCCCGTGCAACAATACAAAACGACCGCCTTCCACCCCCCCCATTCCCCATCCCCGGTGACCAGTTCGAATCCAGCCCATGTGATGTCGCTGCGATGTTTTGGGAAAGCCGAGGTGCTTTTGCTGCTAACTTCCCGGACTCAGGGTAAATGACCTTGGAGATGCCTGGTACGAACTGCGTCCATGTAGCTCTGCTCTTCTTCAGTTGTTGCACCCCTCCCCAACTCCCACACAACTGCGTACAGTTTTATTGCCCGTTTATCTCCCTCCTCTCTAGCCCTTCCCCCTGGTCCTTTTTGATGGCAGGACTCTAGCAAGACTCCAAGCCAATAAGTCCGTTGTGTGGATCATCACATGTTCTCTCTTCCCGTTGCTATCGTAGACCTATCATAGAGTTGAAAGGGACCTGGAAGGTTGTCTAGTCCAGTCCCCTACTCAAGGCATTATACTACTGCCAGACTAATGGTTGTCAGTCCATTTTTGAAAGCCTCCAGCTAGTCCACAAACTGTTCGAGATTGCGTTTCTTGGATGTTTATGCCTTACCAAAAGACAGAAGAAACACAAACACAAACCGGAGACTTAATCAACACCCGTGGTTCATCCCAGGCCTGGCTCACCCATGTGGCACACCCTAGGCTGTTTCTCCCACCTTTTTTCCCCTCGTGTTCCTTTGATCTTGGCTTATGCAAGATTCCGTGTCCCATTGTGTGTGCGCGCCCCAGTTCAGCAACCTCTGCAGCCTTACCAATAGGAGTAGCGTAACTCTATAAGTATCCTGCCACTTTTATTGGATTTCTGCCTTGGGCACAGGGCTGGGAGGCAAGGGGGTGTGGAAATAATTATTTCCTCCCTGCCCATTACTTCTGATCTTCACTAATGTACACATGAAGGTTGTGTAATCTTTCGTGTTAAACTTAGCCAGCTGCCATATCTAAACAACGTGACAGCCTGAATGAAGAGGGATTAAAACTGTGAATCCGTTGATGTGCAAAAAGGGACACTGTTAGATTCCACTGGAACTAGCATTCTAATCACAAACGTTTAAAAATACACTTCCCTTTTTCCACATAGGAAGTGTTTGCATTATAAGTGCAAGTTATGAAATGGGGAAGATTGCTCAACTAACTTCTTTAATTCTTAGAGGATTATGCCCAAATGTCTACCTATAATTGCCATTGTAAATGTAATAACAGAATAACAGAGTTGGAAGGGACCTTGGAGGTCTTCTAATCCAACCCCCTGCCTAGGCAGGAAACCCTACACCACTTCAGACAAATGGTTATCCTACGTCTTCTTAAAAACCTCCAGTGTTGGAGCATTCACAACTTCTGGAGGCAAGTGGTTCCACTGGTTAATTCTTCTAACTGTTAGGAAATTTCAGGTTTTAGGTTGCTTCTCTTCTTAATTAGTTTCCATCCGTTGCTTCTTCTCCTGCCTTCTGGTGCTTTGCAGAATAGCAAATAGCTTAAACTGTCTACCATGGACCTTCCTCCCTTCCTAAGAGGACTTTAAGGGGGCGTGCATAAGCGCAGCAACGTGCCTACCATCACTGTACTACAGTGGTGGGATTCCATTTTTTTTAACTACCAGTTCTGTGGGCGTGGCTTGGTGGGCGTGGCAGGGGAAGGTTACTGCAAAATCCCCCTTCCCTCTGCGTCCCACTAACCTGCTTTCCAGCTCCGTTCTCCTGTGCAGGGCAACTAAAGGAGACCCAATCGATCAGCTATAGGTGTGGCTTGGTGGGCATGGCCAAGGAAGGATGTACTACAAAATCCCCCTTCCCTCCCCACCCCAGTAACCTGCTTTCCAGCTCCATTCTCCTGTGCAGGGCAACCAAAGGAGACCCATCCGATCAGCTGGGACTCAATGGGAGGCAGAGAAGAGATAGGGGCGGGGCCAGTCAGAGGTGGGATTTGACGGTTCTCCAAACGACTCAAAATTTTTGCTACCGGTTCTCGAGAACCGGTGAGAACCGGCTGAATATCCCCTCTGCTCTCCTATTGTCCCCATTTATTCCTGCTCATTGATGATGTCTGTCCTTATACCCATTTATACTTAGATGTGCACATGTTATGCTCATCCTTATACTTGTTTTCTCACCGGTTGCTCGACAAACGAAATAAATAAAAACAAAATAAATGATAAACAGCCCATTCGGCCCTGGTGGCTGCACACTTTCCCGTCCTTTCACTCCGATGAGTGGCGTCGGTGAAGCGAGAACCTCTCCGGCAAAGAAGGCAGCGCCCCACCCAGGGTGGGGCTGCCAGCGTCATGGACTGGGAATGCGCAGCTCTCTTGCTACCTGCTCGATAGGGAAGCAAGAAGCAAAAGGGACGGCAAAGAGTCTTGCCGGGCCCCGTTCTTGCTCCAGGTGCCTATTAGCTTGTGGGCTTAAGCCTGCCTCCCTGGAGCGGCCCAGCTGTCACGTGGCCCTCGGCACAAGTTGGCTTTGGGAAGGTGGTCCTTCGGGAGGAGGGCGGGGACCCATTTCGGCTCTGGGAGGTGCTTCTCCATAGGGATGAGGGCCCGTTTCTGGGCCACCCTGAAAGGAGGCGGGGAGGTCTTCCCTGGAAGGGCCCCGGGTGCTCACTGAGCTGGGTTGCTTTCTTGCGGACGTTTCATGGGCCGAACTAGATAACATCATTAGTTCTGGGGCTGTGCAACAGTGAAGGACGGTAGAAAACAACCAAGCATTGAGGCCACCAAGGACCCCACAGTTCTCCTGCTCCTCTTGCTCCTCCTCCTGTTCCTCCTGCTTCTCCTCTAGCTGTTTTTGCTCTCCCTCCTCCTCCTGCTCCTATTCCTGCTCCTACTCCTACTCCTGCTGCTCCTGCTGCTTTTGCTCCTACTCCTGCTGCTCCTGCTGCTTCTGCTCTTCCTGTCCCTGCTCCTGTTCCTGCTTCTGCTCCTCCTCCTGTTCCTGCTCCTTCCCTATTCCTGCTCCTACTCCTACTCCTGCTGCTCCTGCTGCTCCTGCTGCTTTTGCTCTTCCTGCCCCTGCTCCTGTTCCTGCTCCTTCTACCCCACTCTGATTCCTGCTCCTCCTGCTCCTGCTTCTGCTCCTCCTCCTGTTCCTGCTCCTGCCCTTTTCCCGCTCCTACTCCTACTCCTGCTGCTCCTTCTGCTCCTTCTGCTCCTGTTGCTCCTGCTCTTCCTGCCCCTGCCCCTGCTCCTGCTCCTTCTACCCCTGCTCCGATTCCTGCTCCTCCTCTTCCTGCTTCTGCTCCTCCTCCTGTTCCTGTTCCTGCTCCTGCCCTATTCCTGCTCCTACTCCTGCTGCTCCTGCTGCTTTTGCTCCTCCTCCTCCTGCTTCTTCTCCTCCTCCTGCTCCTGCTCTTCCTCCTCCTGCTCCTGCTCTTCCTCCTCCTGCTGCTTCTCCTCCTCCTGCTCCTCCTCCTCCTCCTCCTGCAGCTCCTCCTCGTCCTGCTCCAGTGAAGTTGAGACAGTGTGTTTTTCAACTTTAGCAACCTGAGCATGTGTGGAGGTCAACGCTCCTAATCTGGGAGTTAAAGTCCACGTGTCTTCAAGCCGACTGGCTGGGGAATTCCGGCAGTTTGTTTATTTATTTCTTTATCCGATGTATTTGGCCACTCATCTCAGTGAGTGTCTCTGGGTGGCGAACAGAATTGAAATAAAATGAAAACAACGCCACACCTTACAAAGGTTCGAATGCAAAGCAGCCAAGAAAACAACCAACCCAAGCCAGGGAGACATCTCAATTAACAGGTGAACAGAGCTGGAAGGGACCTTGTAAGGTCATCTAGGCTAGAAGGCCACCAAGGTCCCTTCCAACTCTATTCTGATTGATTGAGATTACACCTGGATCCTAGACCTTCTAAAGCAGGGGCCACCCACCTTTTGGGCCTAAGGGATCACCAAACTCATCATCTTATATCCCGCGGACCAGACACCCTGGGAAAATCCCCCCAAAAATCTGCATGGAAATTCCTCACTCCGCTTTCCTACCGATCGATCATTCTTTATTTGGGATCTCAGGATACCGTCTCCAGCTCCGTTCTCAGGGGGAGAGAGAGAGAGACTTTTGGCTTCGTGCAAGGAAAGCAGCAGAAGTCACAGAAGTCTTTCTTTCTCTCCCCCAAACTTTGCCAGAAATGAGTCTTTGTGAGACTTGTCATGCTGGCACAGCCTCTTGGAGCAAGAGGCCTTGCAGGGTCCCAAAGACTCATTTCTGGTGGAGTTTGGGGGAGAGAAAGAAAGACTTTGGCTGCTTTCCTTGGGTGCAGCCAAAAGCAGAAGAAGAAAGAAGCAGCTTGGTGGCCAGGCAAGGCGCGTGGGGTGAGTGGGGAAAGTCCCCCCTCCTCCCTTTCCCCCCTCCCCTCACTACCTCGTGTTGTTTGCAATGCAAGCAACACAAGCCTTGTGTTCCCGTGGGCCGTGTGGACGGCACAGCCTTGTATTCCTGCGCAGCCTGGGTTAATTGCTTTGGGGGTGACATTTCTCTGCGGACCACCCAAATTTCCTTGCAGACCACCAGTGGTCCCCAACCCACTGGTGGGCGACCACTGTTCAACTCCCAGAATTCTCCCACCTTGACCACTTTAAGCCTGGAAGTTGAAGTCCGCCAGGCTTAAAGCGGCCAAGGTTGGAGACCTCTGTTCTAAAGGGTAAGATGAACTTAGTTTATTGGAACTTCGTATTTCTTGCACCTGGAAGGAGGGGAAATAGCAACTCTTATGCCTTTGGGGACCACGATTCTGTGTTCTTGAAAAGGGAAACCGTCACTGCAGGTGAGAGTGGGGGAGAACTAATATATATATATATATATATATATATAACAACGGAACAAGATGCTTCATTGATAAAGGAAGTGGTCGGTGCCTTGAACCAGGGGTGGGCCAGTTTCCTGTGAGCGCTGTAGGTTGAAAGCGTGGGCGTCTCGTTTTTCTGCCTCTAAACCCGAGACAAGAGAACAAGCGGGACTGATTGAACCGCGGGAGGATATTACATCATTTAGAAACAAAAAAGGGGGGGGTTGGTTTAGTTTGGTTTTCAGCGTGGGTGACGGCTTCCTTTCCCCCGCTGCTCTTTGCGGTTCTCCATCGAGTAACTACTATCAGGTGCAAATGCTTTCAATGGCCTCATTCATTTGGAGAGGGGAAAGAAACATTTGCAAAATATATCTATATCTATCTCTATCTCTATCTCTGTCTCTGTCTCTGTCTATGTCTATGTCTATCTCTATCTCTATCTCTATCTCTATCTATCTATCTATCTATCTATCTATCTATCTATCTATCTCTATCTCTATATCTTTATATCTATATCTATATGTCTCCATCTCTATCTCTATCTCTATCTGTCTATGTCTATGTCTCTCTCTCTCTCTATATATATATATATATCTATCTATCTCTATCTCTATATCTATCTATCTATCTCTATCTCTATCTATCTCTATCTCTATCTATCTATCCATCTATATCTATCTATCTATCTATCTATCTATCTATCTATCTATCTATCTATCTATCTATCATCTCTCTCTCTCTCTATCATCTATCTAATCTATCATCTCTCTCTCTCTCTCTCTCTCTCTCATCTATCTATCTATCTATCTATCTATAAAAGCGAAATGCCCCTCACGCATCCTCACAAAATCTTCAGAACCGTAAAGCCTACAAACTTGAAATTGGGCCCCTATGTTCCTCTTGGCTTCTAGGGGCTCACTAAGAAAGGATGTTTCGAAATGACCCTCAGAACATTTAGAGTATTTCTTATATTATTATTATTATTATTATTATTATTA
>NW_020769384.1:3073754-3084523 GCF_900518735.1 Pseudonaja textilis
ATGTATGGCATTCGGCTTTGTTCGGGTATTTTCCCACGTCATTGTAGTTGTGCTTTTAAAGTTGTAGCGACGTTTCAGCAGAATCTCATCTGCCATCATCAGGCTTCTGTAAATATATATATAGAGATAGATAGATAGATAGATAGATAGATAGAAGGATAGATAGATAGATAGATAGATAGATATTTTACAGAAGCCTGATGACGGCAGATGAGATTCTGCTGAAACGTCGCTACAACTTTAAAAGCACATAGATATATATATAATCTTCTGGTCTGCTTTAATTAAACTGTCTAGACTTTGTTGAGTGAGTAAGCCTTGGTAAAAATGATTGCGCGCATGGTGGAATACCAATTGACCTGGGCGAATGGTTTGTATTTCCCTTTTATTCATCCAGCCTTTCCTCAAGGCTCGGAGCTGGTCACAAGCAGAGCTTGGATTTGAGTTGTCACATCTCACAACCATTTTTTAAAAATCACTTAATTATGTTTTAATGGCCTGTTGACACCGTCTCTGTGCAGGAATGTCTTGGAGAAGAGCTGTCTCTTTTATGGTCCCTTAATTGCAGGTTATACCAGAGCCAAAATAGTCCCTTTAATTCTCAACTGTCATCCCTTCTCTAATTCCATCTCCTGTTAACGAATTATGCAATTTCACCCAGAAGTCTGAAATAGTCACACGTCTTTCTCCTCTGAACATTTTGAGGTTTCTTCTCATTCTGCTGAGTGAGGAATTATGGAAAATCGACTATGACTTGCCACAGTTGATCTACTCAAAAGAGTTTTTCGGGGTTTGTGGTATTCTTACATATAAAAGTGGGCTTAATTTGTAATAATCCTCTTGTCTTTCTATTTGGAAGTAGGACCCACATATCTAGAGAACAACCTCACTTGAAGTTTTACTTCAATGTTAGCCAGAGGAGGGAATACAAGGAGAAATAAGAACTTTCTAGAATTAAGGAGAAATTTCTTAACAGTGAGAACATCAGCTAGTGGGAGGGCTTGCCTTTAGAAGATGTAGATGCTCCAACACTGGAGGTTTTCAAGACAAGACTGGGCAGCCATTTGTCCAGAATAGTATAAGGTCTCCTGCCCGAGCAAGGGGTTGGACTAGAAGATCTCCAAGGTCCCTTCCAACTCTTATTATGCTGTTAACTGGACACGTGTCTTACTGGACATCCGTAAAGCTATGCTGAAGGGCTTTTCTGTCTTCAGCTAATTAATGAACCCCGAAGCTGAACATTGTGTCAACTCATAAAATATTTCTATGGTCAGAGTTGCCAACAGAAAGGGATGGGGTGGGGGGGGGAAAGGGGCTTGAAAGAGTAGTGTGGCAGCTTGCAAACCGAAAGTGCATTCCATAAATGTTTTCAAAGATAGTAACTAGGTGACTGAAGTTTCTGCTGTGCAAAATTCTAACTGGAGAGCATGATTGATGACTCTGGGCTATGGAGGTGTCCCGTTGGAGGATATGAATTACGATACACCCAGGGGGTGGGGGGGAAAACCAGGGTCAAGGGTGACAGTGAATGAGTTGACTTCACCCAGGTAGTGCCCAGGTACTCCTAATAAATCCTGTTTGATAAAATAAATCTAATAAATCTCCTAATAAATCTTGTTTAATTTTTGGAAGTTTGGCTCGAGACTCGTGATTTAAATGGGGGTAAACTGACGCGTTGTCTTCTTGGTTTTCCTCTCTTTCAGGATGGACCAGTGGAGATCCTACCCTTCCTTTACTTGGGTAGCTGTTACCACTCTTCCAACAAAGAGGTGCTGGAGTCGCTGGGAATCACCGCGGTCCTTAACGTCTCTTCCAGTTGCCCCAACTACTTTGAAGGACACTTCCTGTACAAGAGCATCCCAGTAGAAGACAATCACATGGCTGATATCAGCGTATGGTTCCAGGAAGCCATAGATTTCATCGGTGAGTGCCGTAATTTGGAGAAAACCCATTGTTTCTATGGAAACTGTAATTCGGCCCCTTGGCCTTCTGAAGAATGGGGGGAGGAGGGTCCCCTTTGGTGGACACAGTGAAGTCGTTGGAAAGAACAAGGTTGAATTAGTTGGCCTGGTTTGATCTGTTGGGTGGAAGGGATAAGGAGGATGCTGGTAGTTATGCTACGGAGACGAATCCAGGAGAGAAGCAACTAAGAACTAGGGAGACATTTCCTGACGGGGAGAACAATTAACCGATGGAACAACCCGCCTCCAGAAGTTGTGGCTGCTCCAACACTGGAGGTTTTTAAGAGGAGATTGGATAACCGTTTGCCTGAAGTGGTGTAGGGTTTTCTGCCTAAGCAGGGGGTTGGACTAGAAGACCTCCAAAGTCCCTTCCAATTCTACTCTACTCTACTCTACTCTACTCTACTCTACTCTACTCCTTTTTCCCTTTCCCTTATTCCTTATTCCTTATTCCCTATTCTATTCTATTTTATTCTACTCTACTCTACTCTACTCTACTCTACTCTACTCATTTTTCCCTTTCCCTTATTCCTTATTCCTTGTTCCTTTTTCCTTATTCTATTCTCTTCTCTTCTGTTCTATTCCTTTTTTTCCCTTTTTTCCTTATTCTATTCCCTATTCTATCCTATACCCTATCCTATCCTTCAGTATAAAAAGCTTCCCAGGGGCAAACCATCACTATTTGTGTCATAAAACCACTCTCAATCATAAATAACTGATGGAAACTGCTGGAATTTGGCCCTTTTTTTCCCCCACCCAGTGTTGATGATGTCATCTTGCAAGTGGGTGTCCAAGGTGGGAGACCTCTGCTCTAGATCGTTAGCAGGAAGCTTGCTTTGGCCATCCTTCCGAGCATTACACCTGCCAGGTGGGACCGTGAGACCTCATCTTACACACACCCACACACACCCCAATTTTGTGCCACCCCAAAACAGCTCAAGGGTCTTTTTTTTTTAGGCGCGATGGCTTCCCTACGGCGAGGGAGCTCTCCTCCTCCTCCACCTCTGACCTTCTCCTCTCCTCTCCTCTCTTGCAGATTCCGTGAAGGCCAGCGGTGGGCACGTGCTGGTACACTGCCAAGCAGGCATCTCTCGTTCCGCCACCATCTGCCTCGCCTACCTCATCCAGAGCCGCCGGGTGCGGCTGGAGGAAGCCTTCGATTTCGTCAAGCAGCGCCGCGGCGTCATCTCGCCCAATTTCAGCTTCATGGGACAGCTCCTGCAGTTCGAGACCGAGGTGCTCTGCCACTAGCCGGCGGCTCCTCGCCGCTCTGCAGAGGAGGAAGCCAAGAGGGGGCTTCTTACGGACCACAGATTTGGGGAGGGGGCCCCTGTTTACATCCCAGATAGGGGAGGAGGGAGGGGGGAGCCACGCGCTGGGCACTGGCCTCCTCCTTTCCCTTCTGCCGCACTCCTTGGTAGCAAGGACTTCCCAAAGTGGGAGGGGCGCCGAATTGCCCTTCCTGCCCCACCCAACCCTGGCGGGCCTCCCCCCCCCCCCCCCCCCCCGTGTGAAATTGCCATGATGACTTTATTGCATGACTATGAAAGGAAAGAAAGAAAGAAAGAAAAAGCGAATAAGCTGGAGACAAGGAGAAATAAATGTGAGACGAGACGGTTCGACACTCTTGGCAGGAACCGCTCGGGCCCCCCCTCTGTTGCCTCCCCCCCATCGAAGAGAGCCAAATATGTTATTTATTATTGTCCGTTGTTGCCCCCGCGTGTCTCCCCACTTTGGACGGCTTAGTTTGGACCACGTTGCATAAATCAACTCAGCCCAAGTAACGGGGGATCCTCGACATATGGCCTGCCGTTGAGGCCCGCCATCGAGGGCGCTAAACGTTGAGCACATTTTTTTTTCCCCTGTTGTATGACTTTTCTCCCCGCGTTTTTTGTTAAGGGGATCTCGGCCGTTGTTCAGCTAGCAACAACTAGCTAGTCGTTAAGTGGATCCAGATTTCCCCGTTGCTGTGGTTAGAAGCTCCCCAAAGAAGATTTCTGTGCTCCCCTTCTCTCCACCCCCGCCCCCACTCCCAGGGACACGGCCGCCGTCATAAATGTGAGTCAATTGTGGGGCATTCGAAAGTCAATCGCGCGGCCATGGGGATGCCCCAACGGTTGTAAGGGTGGGAAACAGCCGTACGTAACTTTTCCCCGTGCTTGTAACCTCAAACCGTCACTAAATGAACTGTTGTAAGTCAAGGACTACTTGACTCTGCCTTTGTGTCCTCCAAAATTGGACACAGTGCCATTTTCTTCCAGCCCAGGTGGACTAATCCTTGGGTGTCTTCAAGTTATAGACTGAAATCAACGCATATTTTCTTTTTTTAATTAAAAAGCCATAATATGTATTAAAATAACAGTTTAAAGACAGAGGTTCAGGTTGCTAATAATCTGATGCATTTGATAGCAGGAGCAGGTTCAGGATGATGGACAGCTGAGCTTGTTCCTTGCCCAAATGCCAGTGACCTGGTCATGCTGTTGGTCACTCAGCTGCCATGGGTGGGCCATTACGTTGAACATGTTCATCTAATATGAACATGGAAGCGACGTGGATCTGTTCTTTTCTTCAATGACTTCAATGCCTGAAAGTTCATTTGTGGTAAGGCTGGAAAAAGTTGACATGGACCTTGAAGGTCCACCTTAGAAGCCTCCTGCACACCAATATCCCATTAGTGCAGGGGTCTCCAAACATGGCCCCTTTAAGTCTTGTGGACTTCAACGCCCAGAATTCCCCAACCAGCCATGGGGAAGTGGCCATGTTTGGAGTTGAAGTCCACGAGTGGCCACGGTTGGAGACCCCAGCATTATTAGTGCCTTGCGTGAAATACACCTGTGTTTCCCAGCCAGGTAGCCTAGCCTTGGTACCTTTGGGTCAGATGAACCAACAATCAGCAAGCCCCACTGCGATGGAGATGTTTTGTGTGGACAGGATAGTCCATCTGGGATGAAGATTGGCTTCACCACCTGCAAAGGGAAGTGGGACAACTCCGAGTCCTCCTTCCCTTTGTGCACAATCATCCGTGGGTGAGAGGAGGGGCTGGAGCATTGGTGGATAGGGCCCCCAACTGCTCCCTTCCTCTTCCTCTCTCCCCCCAAAGCAATACTCACTTGTTCCTCTGTACATTTGCTGTTAGAAGAACCTCCGTCTTGAAGGACATTGATTTCAGAATGTCTTCTGCACTTTATATTTATTATCACCTGTTGCAATAAACAACCACTTTTTATATGGCAGGACGTTGCGTCTCAAAATGTTTGCTTGGTTGGGAAGAGAGTCTTTTCTTTTTTTGCCTCAAAGATGAAATGGTTCATTTGCCCTCAGCATGCTTAAGAAGAAGACATGGCAACATGGTCAGGAAAGTCAAGGTGGCGGCAATGAGGTTGTATTCACAGCTCCACCTGTTCAGGAGTTTCCAACTTAACAACCTAAGCCAAGGGTCGGCAACCTTAAACATTCAAAAGAGCCATTTGAACCCATTTCCCACAGAAAAGAAAACACCAGGAGCCACAAAACCCTTTGTAACGACCGGGGCGTGGCACAAAAGCAACACAGTCAGATAATCAACAAGAGCCCCCTCATTAGCTCCAACTTTGCCCCCAATGTCCAGGTTACCTTCTGTCTGGAGAAAAAACTCTCCCAGAAACAGCCTTTGACTGCAGAAAATTAAGTCCAAAACATGGTCAACAAAAACTGTAACTTTAAGTCCAATCAAGGCAAACTGAAGTAATTAATTTGGCAGGGCAGGAGCAAGAATTCCGGATGGGAAGGCACGGCAATAACTCAACACGGTTGGGAGGATGCCAAGAATGCAGATAACCAAAGTCAACATAAGATAAACTCACATTTGCTCCCAGCAGCCGCTGCACTCAGCATGCATCTCTTAAACTCTCTTCCCAGCTGTGGCTAATGAAGGGAATCAGGGCCCTTTCCTCCCCCGTAAGCCACGCAGCCCACGTTGCTCCCTTCTCCATTCCTCCCTGCATGCCCTAGGATGAAGAGAGGTGGGCCTGGGTCTTCCTCTGAACTCCTTCTCCCTTGTTCTACCTCTCTCCTGCTCTGCCCTGCTTTGCCCTTCCCCAGTTTCCTTCACAGCCAATGGAGCCACACTCCTGCTTCCTGTCAGCTGTTCATCTTCCTCCTCAGATTCAGACTTTGACAGGGGCATGGCAACCTTCCCCGTGCCTGAGCGGCCACAAAACTAGCATATGTAGGTGAATTAAATGTTCTGTTTTTTTCTGAAACTTTTCTGGATTTACCCATGGTTGGTCTACCGGAGATCGAAAAGCTCAATAAATTGAGTGCCAATGGGTGTTGCACATTGGTGGTTGTGACACCTATTTTGAGTGAGAGAGAGCTCCAACAGAGGGGTGAAAGAGCCTCATGCAGCTCTAGAGCTACAGGTTGCTGATGCCTGCCCTAAGCCATGGTTTGCTTAACCTCAAGTTGACTGAATAAACCACGTTATTTCAGATCACACAACCCCTTGGGTTAAATTGTGTTGGGGGTCACCGTTGTGAAATCCATATGGATGAGCCCAAAGAGAACTCTCGGCATCTTTCATGGCCCACAAAGCAGCATCTGCAGCAAACAGTCAAACATCTGGGGCTCAACATCCTGTGGGCCTGCTTCTCTTGCCTACCTTTCAGTGTTGCAGCAGGTTCAAATCTGAGTCACTGTCAGGTTTCCAAGGGATAAAATCCATTTAAAAAGCAAAGAGCAAAATCCGTTTTCCAAAACTCATTTCTTTTATTTAGGAAAGCATCAAATTGGCAAAGTCTGTTGTAATTCTCAATCTGACACAACCCGGAATTGCAGCATATAATATTGGAAGTTAAGAAACAGCCCCCCAAAGGTCACATTCTCCAATAGAAGTAAATCCGTGATTGCCTTGGTGTCATTAATCTCCACCTCCAAGTCTCAGCAAAGTCAGCTTTCGTTCCCACGGGAAGAAGAACCACTTAGCCTAAACAACTCTCTCTTATCTCCACTCCTCCCCGCTTAGGAATGTGGCAAGCCCAAAACTCTTCCCCCCACAACCAGCAAAGAGAAAGGAAGAAAAGGAATATATAATAAGGCTAAATAAAATGGCTCTACACATATGTCAATTTCAGGCTTGACAGTCACATTTTCCAGCCGGCCTCCTTCTGAACTCTGGAGCAACAGAAAAACCCCCCCACCCACCTACCCCATTTCCTCTGAGCTGCTGCCTCTCCTTCCTACTTTGCGGTAACTCAAAACCAAGATCTCCACTGTTGATACTGTCTAGTATTGTTAAGCGGTGGTAGTATGGGAGGGTTTCTCCTAAAATTCACCACCATTTCTACGGTTTTGAGCGTGTTCAGTTCCAGATTGTTCCGGCTGCACCACAAGGCTGGTTGTTCAACCTCCTGTCTGTTTGCAGATTCGTCGTTGTCTCAAATGACACCAAGCATTGTTGTATCGCCTACAAACTTCAGTACTTTAACAGAGGGATCTTTTGAGATGCAGTCAACGGTATGAATGTACCGCAACTAAGTTTAGGAGCTGTGTCAGAGAAGGAGCCCACAAGGAGCCTTATTTGTTTATTTTGTTTTTATTTGTATTTATTTGATTTGTCAATCGCTTACAAGATAATAGGTATAAGTATAAACATAGTTATGAATACATGAGATGGGAACATATAAGAAAAAAAAAACACAATAGGACGGGGACTGTAGGCACGTTGGTGCGCTTATGCACGCCCCCTACAGACCTCTTAGGAAAGGGGTGAGGTCAATAGTAGACAGTCTAAGGTTAAAGTTTTGGGGGTTTGGGGAAGAAACCACAGAGTCAGGTAGAGGATTCCAGACATTGACCCCTCTGCTGCTGAAGTCGTATTTCCTGCAATCAAGTTTGGTTGAGATTGTATGTATTGTATGCTCTTCTGCTGTTATGGTTGAAGCTGAAGTATTCATTGACTGGTAGGACATTGCAATGTATGATTTTATATGCTATACTTAGATTGGATCAAAGGCGGTGTAGTTCTAGATTATCTAGGTCTAGAATTTCAAGTCTGGTGGCATAAAGTATTCTGCAACGAGTAGAGGAGTGGAGAACTCTTCTTGTGAAATATTTCTGGACTTTCTCAATTGTGTTAATATCAGATACGTAATGCGGGTTTCAGACTGATGAGCTGTATTCGAGTATTGGTCTAGCAAATGTTTTGTATGCTCTAGTTAGTAGTGTGATATTACCAGAGAAAAAGGTACGTAAGATTAAGTTAACAACTCTTAATGCCTTTTTGGCTATGTAGTTACAGTGGGCTCTAGCACTTAGGTCACTAGAGATGAGTACTCCAAGGTCCTTGACAGAGTTAGTGAGAGACTCACGGAAACATCTGGAGCGGCACGATGTGCTCGGACGCTGTGGCGAGTGAGTGGGCTGTGATGAAGCAGCAAAGCTGATTCAACCGGGGCCCAGTGGAATATTTCTGGCTGGCTGGGTGGGTGGGAAGTGACAAGCAGAGGTTTTATTTTTTTTTCCCCTCAAGACCCAGCGGGGAGGGAGGCGAAACGATTGTCAACGCAAGTCACAAAGACGCACCGCATCTTCCAAGTCACCAGGACGAAGGGGCTGGGGGGAAAGAACGGCATTAATTGAAGAATAGAACATATATTTATTCAAAGAAAAAAGAAAAGGAGGGTGGGAAGCCAGCAGGAGGGAGAAACGAGGAGAAGAAACGAGGGGAAGGGGGAAGGCGTGGAAATTTCATGGATTGAAAACAATCCGAACATGAAGGCTGAGAAGCTCTACTAAACTTAAGGAAGGAAAGGAAAGGAAAGGAAAGGAAAGGAAAGGAAGAAGGGAAAGGAAAAGAAAGGAAGGAAAGGAAGGAAAGGAAAGGAAAGGAGAGGGGAGAGGAGAGGAAAGGAAAGGAAAGGAAAGGAAAGGAAAGGAAAGGAAGGAAAGGAAAGGAAAGGAAAGGAAGAAGGGAAAGGAAAAGAAAGGAAGGAAAGGAAGGAAAGGAAAGGAGAGGAGAGGAAAGGAAAGGAAAGGAAAGGAAAGGAAAGGAAGGGAAGGGAAGGGAAAGGAAAGGAAAGGAAGGGAAGGGAAGGGAAGGGAAGGGAAGGGAAAGGAAAGGAACAGCTCCAAATTTGGCAGATTATACACACGGAGGAACGAGTGAGTATTGCTTTTGGGGGAGAGAGAAAGCAAACATTTTGAGATGCAACGTCCTGCCATATAAAAAGTGGTTGTTTATTGCAACAGGTGATAATAAATATAAGGTGCAGGAGACATTTTGAAATCAATGTCCTTCAAGACTCCAGCTTCAACCATAACAACACAAGAGCGCACAATAGATACAAACTCAAGGTTAATCGCACCGAACTTGATTGCAGGAAATACGACCTCAGCAATAACAGAGGGGTCAGTGGTTGGTACTTCCATCTTAGGAAGCTTCTAAGCTGGAGCTCAGAAGGATGTAGAGGATAGTAAATCCACTTCCAATAATGGTTGAAAAAGAAGAACTTCAAGAACAGTTTCCACTCTATTTTTTGATGTTCCGTGTTCTACGTCAGGGCTGCCCAACCTTGGCCACTTTAAAACTTGTGGATTATACTGGGATTTGAAGTCCACAAGCCTTAAAGTGGCCAAGGTTGAACACACCTGCTTTAATTCCAATTAAAGGGGTTAATTGGATGAGGAATTCTGGGAGTTGAAGTCCATAAGTTGCCAAAGTTGGACACCCCCTGCTTTAACCCCAACTAAAGGGGTTAACCAGATAGGGAATTCTGGGAGTTGAAGTCCACAAGTCTTAAAATTGCCCAAAGTTGGACACCCTGTTCTAAGTCATTCTTCAAAAGGGGCAGGATTTGAATCACAAAACTGCACCCACCGTCTTACACACACACACACACACACACACACACACACCATGCAGACATCCCCTGGCTCTGAAACCGACTGATCCTGCCAGACCGAAATTGTCTTCTCAAATGTCAGGGCAGGAGGGAAATGAGGAGCATCACTCTTGCCCGGGGCGGGCGGTGGGGGGGGAGGGGGAAATTAGACCGGTCTTTGCACCCAGGGCCAAACCTGCAGCCCTCTGGGACTGTCTGCCTTGCCCTCCCTCCACCCTCTCCCCTGAAGCTTCCCTTCCACAGGAAGCCTTGGCGTCAGTCAGTGGGAAGGGAGAGGCTTACTGGCGGGATGGAACAGCTTCCTCGCCTCCCTGTGAGGCACCCCAAGCCAGGAACCCAACACACACACACACACACACACACACACCATGCCATGGGAGAAGATTTTCCTCGGGGGACCGAGCTGGGCCCCCAAACTCTTCTGGAGCAGAAGTCCCCTCCAGCGTGGTCAGAAAAGTCAAGATGGCGGACATTGCACTGCAACCAAAGCCCCGCTTGAGTTTCATAGACTCTGCGCAGCTCGCCAGCAAAGTGTAAGGAAAATGTCAGAAGGGAACACGGGCAAGGTTACTAAGTGTGGTAAGAAAGTTGAAAGGGAGTCTTTGTCCTATGGGCAAAGGCGTCAGCAAGAACACAGAACATAGATTAGCAGAGTTGGAAGAGACCTTGGAGGTCTTCTAGTCTAACCCCCTGCCCATAGCAGGAGATCTTACCCTGTTCCAGGCAAATGACTGTCCGGTCTCTTCTTGGGAACCACCAGTGATAGCAGACACCCAACTTCTGAAGACCATTCTTGGAACACCCACGTCTGCTGGCAAGCCGTTCCATTGATTAATTGTTCCCATGGTTAAGACATTTCTCCCTAGTTCTAGGTTGCTTCTCTCCTTGATAAGTGTCCATCCATGGCTTCTGGTCCTGCCTTGGAGAA
>NW_020769384.1:3092165-3112601 GCF_900518735.1 Pseudonaja textilis
TCCCTTCCTTCCTTCCTTCTTTCATTCTTCCCTGCCTTCATTTTTTCTTCCTCCCTCCCTCCCTTCCTCTGTCCCTCCCTCCCTCCCTTCCTTCCTTCTCTGCCTTCCTTTTTCCTTCCTTCCTTTTTCCTTCCTTCCTTCCCTCCCATCTCCCTCCCTCCCTCTGTCCCTTCCTTCCTTCCTTCCTTCCCTCCCTCCCTCCTTCCTTCCTTCCTTCTTCCCTGACTTCCTTTTTTCTTCTTTCCTCCCTCCCTCCCTCCCTTCCTCTGTTCCTTTCTTCCTTCGTTCTTCCCTGACTTCCTTTTTTCTTCCTTCCTTCTTTTTTTTCTCCCCTCCCCCCCCCCACCTCCTTAATTTCTTCTTCACCCCCCTCCTATGAACTGGGAAGGCTGCTCTCCATTTTTAAAACATGGTCTTCCTGCCCTATTTCCTCCTGGAAGATTTCCAAGGCCAACCCCCCACCCCCCAAACCCCCCACCACCACCAATTTGTCCCCGAATTGTCCACTCCAGACAGGCAGAGTGTGAAGATCATCCAGGAAGCATTTGAAGACTTTGCAAAATCCACTTGCATCCAGTTTGTCCCTTACTCCTACCAGAGGGACTTCATCTCCATCGTCCCGCTGTCGGGGTGAGTAATAACAACCCCGGGACGCGTCTCAGGGAAGCTCATGGGATCGCAGCTCTTCGCAGCTCTTGCGCCTTCGGCCACAGCTGTGGACTTCTGCCGCACGGACTGGTCACGCCAAAGGAGGCTTTTGCAGAGGGTCTGCCTGAGCTGAAATCCAGTTCTGGGCTGGCTGGGGCTGATGGCAGTTGGAGTCCGACATCACTTGGAGTCCCCCGAGTTGGAGAAAGTTGCTGCGGATAATTTCTCTCTGTGGGTCTCTCTGTGGGTCTGTCTGTCTCTCTGTCTCTCTCTCTTTCTCTCTCTCTCTGTGTCTGTCTCTGTCTCTCTCTCTCTCTCTCTCTGACTCACTCTTTCTCTCTCTCTGTCTCTCTATCTCTGTGTCTCTCTCTTTCTCTCTGTCTCTCTCTCTCTCTCTCTGTGTCTCTCTCTCTCTCTGACTCTGTATCTCTCTCTTTCTGTCTGTTTGTCTCTCTCTCTGTGTCTGTCTGTCTGTCTCTGTGTGTCTCTGTCTCTCTCTCTCTCTCTCTCTGTATGTGTGTGTCTCTGTATCTCTCTCTTTCTGTGTGTGTGTGTGTGTCTGTCTGTCTCTCTGCATGTCTCTCTCTCTCTCTCTCTCTCTTTCTCTGACTGTCTCTCTCTGACTCTCTCTTTCTCTCTCTCTCTGTGTGTCTCTCTCTCTCTCTCTCTCTCTCTCTCTCTCTCTGTGTCTCTGTCTCTCTCTCTCTCTTTCTTTGTCTCTGTCTCTCTCTGTGTGTGTCTCTCTGTCTCTGTCTCTCTCTCTTTCTCTCTGTCTCTGTCTCTCTTAACATTTGTTAAGTGAGTTTTACCCCATTTCTAGTCCTTTCTGGCCACAGTGAATCGCATCCCTGGTTAAGTTAAGGACACGATTGTTAAGTGAACCCAGCTTCCCCATGGATTTTGCTTGTCAGAAGGTCACATAAGGGGATCGCATGATCCCTGGACACTGCAACCGTCCTAAATCTGAGTCAGGGGATGCTGCAATAGTCGTACGTGTGAAAAATGGTTACATGTTTTTTTTAAAAAAAAAAACAGTTGTTGACTTCTTCTTCTGATTTGGAGGCGTGTGTGTATATGTGTCCGTGTGTTTTAAAGGTTGCACCTTGCTTTAGCTGTGAGACAGTTTAATGGCCTGTTTGCCGTAAGTCTACTCTAAGTCTGGTATGGCAAACGGCCGAGTCATGTTTATTTAAAGGGGAGCCTGGGCCAAATTGGCCCAGCTAATCCGCTCCAATGCAACCTCTGGATTCTCCTCTTTCCAGCTGCTTCTCCAGCGCGGGACGCATCGGAGGCCTGCAAGTGGTGTCGCTGGCTCCAGACTGCCTGAAGAGAGGCCGAGGGGTGGTTTTACATGAGTTGATGCATGTCCTGGGCTTCTGGCACGAGCACTCCAGGGCCGACCGAGACAAGTACATCAGCATTTCCTGGAATGAAATCTTGACTGGTAAGAGATGTGGCCGTTCCCAGAACCACTTCAGACGAGAGGAAACGGCCTTGGCCTGGCTTGCAAAACCATCTCCCAATCAAGTATCAGAAGAGGCTGGACCGTCACTTGTCTGAAATGGAATGGGTTCTCCTGCTTGAGCAGGGGCTGGACTAGAAGACCTCAGGGGTCCCTTCCAGCTTCTATATTCTATTCTATTCCATTCCATTCCAATCTAATTATACCATTGTAAAACTTGCTTTGTTTGTACATTCTCTTCTCTTTCCTTCTCTGTTCTGTTCTGTTCTGTAATTCTGTTCTATTTTCTACATTCTATCCTATCCTATCCTATCCTATCCTATCCTATCCTATCCTATCCTATCCTAATCCACTATTACTCTTCTCTTCTCTTCTCTTCTCTTCTCTTCTCTTCTCTTCTCTTCTCTTCTCTTCTCTTCTCTTCTCTTCTCTTCCATATTTCTATTCTATTCTATTCTTTCTCTTCTCTTTCTTTCTCTATTCTGTTGTGTTCTGTAATTCTACCCTATTCTCTACATTCTATATTCTATTCTATTCCCCATCCCCATCCTATTTTTTATTCCTACCCCATCTCCATCCCAATTCCCATCCCAGCTCCTATTTTCTGTTTCTGTTTCTATTCTATTCTATTCTATTCTATTCTATTCTATTCTATTCTATTCTATTCTATTCTATTCTATTCTATTAGCTTCTATTCTATTCTATTCTATTCTACTCTTCTCTTCTATTCTATTTCTATTATTTCTTTTTCTATTCTGTTGGGATAGATTTAACAGAATAACAGAGCTGCAAGGGACCTTGGAGGTCTTCTAGTCCAGCCCCCTGCTGAAACAGGAAACCTTATAGCATTTCAGACATACAGCTGTCCGATCTGAAGGCAAGTCGTTTCACTGGTTGATTGTTTTCACCATTAGGAAAGCTCTGCTTAGTTCTAGACTGGTTGTCTCCGTAAGAAGCTTCTTGGATGAGAAGCGAAATGTCTTCAAAGACAAACCAGAAAGTCCAGTTGCCTCTTGAAAAAAGCACCTTTGGGGACCCCTCCCCTTAGGGACCTCTTAAATATGAGATGAGGCCCATGGGAGTTTGGTTAGAACTAAAGCTGTAGTTCTGAAACTACCAGTTGTAGTCCAGTGCAATTATACTTTGATGTAGCCATCAGCTATGAGAAGGTAGTCCTAGATGCAGAGGAAAACATATCCATTGTAACCCACCAGATTGTGTTTAAATTTTGCTTAATTTTCACCTTTTTTACTATCTTTGAATCCCGGTTGATAGTTGCCTGCTAAGATGACTCCTAGGTGATTAAAAATGCCTTTGATTTTTTTTTTTGTTCCAGGCTTTGAAATTAACTTCATCAAGAACTGGAACACCAACATGCTAGATGATTATGACTATTCCTCCATTATGCATTATGGGAGGTATGGAAAATTTATTTACTTATTTATTTAGATTTATACGGCCGCCCGCTCACTCTCGGTGACTCTGGGAGGCTTACAAATTTATTTATTTTTTTATGGGTTCCACATCAAACTATACATCACACTGTAACCTGCTGTGAGATGAGGGCATATACCGGTCCAATATCTGTTTTTTAAAAAATATAAAGGATGCTTTGATTCAATGGTTGGATGGCTTAGACATTGGTATTTGAACTTAGATCTTTTTAACATGTATCTTTTATTGGGTTCTACTAATCTAGTTGAAAATGTTAATACATGTTGCTAGTCCATGTATGATATGACAACTAGCTAAATAAATAATTCTCTAAGATACAAGCAATGATCTTCTTTTAGTGTCTTCTCCAAGAGGGGTTGATGACCATTGTTAGGGATATACCCTAGCAAGATCTGCAGGGCAGTCAGGCAGGCAGGCAAAATATGTGAGATAAGTGTTGTGTAGCTTACACTCAGTAAAAGCAGATACACAGTGCCTATTAAATAGTTTTATTCCAGCAAGAGTTAAAGCATAGTCAAAACAGTCCATATATCATTCACTTAGTTCAGTCCGTCCAGGGATTATTCAGTTGCAAATTCCAATGTCGAAAAAGAGAGGTCAGTACACTTACAAATATCAGTCCGGTGATATATCTTCTCGCAGTAGAGATATGCAGAACTCAGAAACTCCTCTCTTCTGTCAGCAAACTCAGCAGTAGAGAAACACGAAGCTACCAAACCATCAACCATCCAATGCAATCCAGTAATTGCCAGTAATTGCCAGCAAACCGTCAGCGTCTTGTCAGTGTCTCTTGCTCCCTCTTATGGTGGTTTCACACCACACCCAAAATTACATGCTTTGCAGTTAAAGTGACACACACTTAAACTGACAATCATAGCTTATATATATTATCTTACCCAAACTACGTTAGGTGACCTATGTTATACCTAACAACCATCGATATGTATTTGTTTTTCTTTATCTCGCTATCTTCACACTTCCATCTTCAGGGCTGGCTTGAAGGTTCTTCTCACCTTCTAAGGTCCGCTGGGGATTGAGGGACATTCAGAGAGTTGTGTTCAATTTGTGATAAGAGCCTGCAGTGCCCGACTGAGCTTGAATTGCAGCTGGTGATCTTATGCGATGGCCAACCCACCATCCATAACTGGTGGATGTAGCTGGTCTCCAGCCCCAAGATGAGCGAGCTATCCAATTCAATTTCTGCAAATAGTTTATCGCTATCCACTGCACTTTCTAATGAATTCCTTAGAGCAGAGAACAGCAACAAAGATGATAAGGCTAGTAAACTCTAACGATGAACATCTACGGGAAGTAGACCTGTCTACCATGTCTAGTCTAATGAAGTTCTGGAACTAAGAGAAATTTCCTGATAGTCAGAATGATAAACCGGGATAATTTTTGTAACGGTGAGAGCAATTAACCAGTGGAATGTCTTGCCTCCAGAAGTTGCCCCATCACTGGAGTTTTTAAAGAAGAGATTGGACAGCCATTTGTCTGGAATAATAGAAAGTCTCCTGCCTTGGGCGAGGGTTTGGACTAGATGACCTTCAGGTATTCCAGGACCTAATTAAGGAAGGGATTTATCCATTTTAACTCTCTGGAAAGGAGATATATTTTGATCAAGAGATATCCAGAAGAGGAATGTCAAAGAATTTGTCACCAATTTTGCTCAAAGGTAGATTTAGAGGTTCTGTTCTCCGCAGTTTTCTGAGTTTGGCAAATGCTAGTCCCAAAGGCTGCTTATGTAATTATTTCCTTATCTAAAAGTCTCACCAACTTCTTCCCTCTTAGGATGTTTGGGGTAAAAAAAAAAAAAGCTACCATACCACTTTAAAAAGAGGAATTTGCATTTGAAAAGGCTACACTGGGGTTTCAGATAATGTGACATTTAAACAAAGTAGCGTGCACTTAAAAAAATAACTTTGGGACTAATTCATCTTCATTATTAGAGAAATTAGGAGCGATTCATGGAAAGCATTATGGATGCAAATGACTATAACTTTTCCCTTTTTTAAGAGAAAGTAGAGAAGATTGCCATATTATTATGAGCAGGGTTTTTAATGATTTGCACCTTTTTAGCTTAATATAGGTCATGCTGGGAAGAATATTCCATTTGATGGGTACATCCTGTACATGGAGAAGATATCTTTGGTCGTTTGTCTCTCTGAGAGAGAGAGGGAGGAGAGGAAAGGAGGAGAGGGAGAGAGAGGGGGAGATGGGAAAAAACTTTCTCTGCCTAAGAAGTGAATGAACCAGGATTGCTAAGAATGGACTTGGCATAGATGAAGATGGATTAGATGACCCCAAGGTCCCTTCCAACGTATTCTTTGTTACGTTAAGATCACCTGATGTTCTAGAAGGCAATATTCCATGTTAAGCCGAATAGGAGAGTTTAATGTTTCCCAAAGTTGGCAATTTTAAATTGTATGGACTTCAACTCCCAGAATCCCCAAGCCAGTAGTACACCATTCTTGTGGTTAGCTGGGAGCAGGTGCAGATGGCTGAGGAGAGAGAGGACTCAGATGAGGGGCCAGGACCATCAGGGAGTGGACTGTTGCCTTCAGAGATTGTGGAGGCTGGCAGCAGTGATGACAAGTTTCCCGAGGAGCCTGTTCCAAGTCCATGTGCGCGCAGGATTGCTCGTAGGAAAGAGCAGCTACAACAGCACGGGTGACTCGGGAGTAAGGCTGCAAGGTAATGGCCCCTCCTTCAAGAAGATAAAAGCCAGCTGTGAAACGAACATGCTTTGCAGGAAGCAAAAACATTTTGAAACTCAGCCTCGTGGACATTCCAGTATCCTGAGTTTGCATTTGAAAATCTTGTGTGGCAAATTATTTCTTGTCTGCTATCTTTTGGCAAGTCTCACACAGTTTGGCAAGGCTTGTGCTTATCACTGCTAATTAGTTTGCAGAAGCATTGAAAGTTTTCTTGGGTTTGGTTTGTTGGAGAAGGGCGTGGGTCAGAACAATTCTAGACAAATGGCTGTCTAATCTCTTCCTAAAAGCCTCCAGTGATGGAGCACCCACAACTTCTGAATGCAACCTGTTCCACTGATTAATTGTTCTCACTTGTCAGGAAATTTCTCCTTAGTTCTAGGTTGGATCTCTCTTTAATGATCTTCCCCCTGTTACTTCTTCTCCTGGTTTCATTTGAACTGTTGCAAAAGGGATGTTTGAACTGCATCATCTTCTAACTACTTTTAGGAATGCCTTCAGCATGACTGGCTTACCTACGATCATCCCACTTTCCAGGCCTTCTACATTCCTTGGCCAAAGATGGAACTTGAGTGTTTCTGACATTGCAAAAATCAACAAACTCTACAAATGTTCTCAGGTGGCAGCCCAGCCAGGTAATGCTCAAAACCAATCAAGGTCTTGACCAAGGGTCTTCAAGCTTGGCAAATGTAAGACTTGTGGGCTTCAAGTCCCAGAATTCCTGAGCTAACCTGACTGGAGGAGGAATTCTGGGAGTTGAAGTCCACAAGTGTTAAAGCTGTCAAGTTTGAAGACCCCCTGCTCTTGACAGTAACCAAGAGAGCTAGTGTCAAGTATTGAACCACGTTCCTTCTTTCAAACCTTAAAGCTGGAGAACGTATGCGGAGATCATGAGAGCATGGAAACCAATCAAGGTCATTGTTGCAGGTGCTTGAGAAAGAAATGGGCTGTTCCCATAACAAAAGACTATTTCATAATTGGACAATTGTGATCACCCAAGGGTGGGGAGAATGGGAGGCCGTTGTTTCACAGGGCAAGCATTTGTTCAAAAAAACCAGAGCTGGTTTCGTTTCTTCAGTACCAACATGGTGTATCCAATAAAGTTTTACTTTTGGGAATTCAATTCTCCCAAGAGTGTTTCCTTCTTTTGGGTTCACTAATTGGACAGTTGACAGCTAGCTTTGTACAAAATCTCATGGTCATGTGTACTGCAAGGGAAAAAAAAGGTTGGATTTAGAGAATCTTGGTGCCTGGTTATGTATATGTAGAGGATAAAGGAAGATGAACTGGTCAGGGATAGGTTCAACTTCATAGATTTTACCTTGTGCATTGATTGTTTTAACATTATGGGGATTCACCTATTGCACTAAGCTGTGTTTTCTTGGGCTTTGGTTTAAGGGGTAATGTGGATTCAGCTCTGGTTGATAAACCAGGTTTTATGCTTTGCTCCGTTTATGAACTCAAGCAATTATGGCATTGGTCGGAACCCAGACATATGGCTTATTCAAGTTGTCGTAATAAAGGGAAATTGGATTGGCACATGTGTAGCTACTTAAGGGGTGGAAAATGTCACCCAGGAGCAGATGGTTATCTAATATTTTTTTTGGTATTGTATTTCCAGAAGCGGTGCCTGCGGAAGCCATCAAAGAGAAGGTTATGGATTTCATTCCCATTCAGTCTGAGCCCTGTTCTGCTGAAAACAATTTAGCCAGTGCTGTTGTTAAAAAGACTACAGAGCCCATTTTGTCATCCCAAAAGACTGTTGGTGAAGATCTAAGCACAACAGCAGGTCTGTTGAGGACAACAGAGGTGGCAGAAGAGGGTGTGGTGGTATCTGCCATGACCTCTCACACAAGAGAAGCAAGCAGAGAACTTCAGATGCCTACAAAACACGTGCTGGAAACAACACAAACTACACAGATGAAGACGAAGGCAACAGACAATGTTGTCGAGAAGGCTCCTACACCATGGACTTTCCAGAATCCAATCACTGGATGGCAGTCGAGAAACCAATATCTGAAAGCATCTACACCAACTGAGCAAAGTCCAATGGAAACAAGAGTAAGGGCTGCTTCAGAGATGGAGCAGACACCTTCTTCTCAGGCCAGAGGTTCTGTCCTTTCTTCAGTGGGAAAAATCCATGGAGCTACAGTGACACCTGGTCAAAAAGAAGCTAGTGTGGAAGTTTCTGGGTCAAAAGCCACCGTTCTGGAGCCTACAGGAGAACTGTCTACAGCTGTGGAGTTGGGAAGTAATGAGACAGACATTGGAATGGGTTCTTCAAGTTCTCTTCTATTTGTGGTGGAGAAACACTCCAAGGGACCATCAAAGAAGGCATTCCATCAAGCTGTAACTGCTTCAATGAATGAAACAGGCAGTCCCGCTTACATGCATTCAGGGGAGAATGTCTTGACTAATTTAACCATCTCTAGTATCCTCGGGAATTCAACCACCATCTCCAGTCATGTGGAACTGGGAGAAAAACCTCAAGGCATTGAAGTGGAAGTTCTGGAAAACATTGTCACAATTTCTGGCTCAAGGGGGAGGGAAGTAGACACAGAAAGTTCATACCATGAGAAATCAACCGTGCTTCCTTATAGTCAGTCTCCCAGCGTGAAAAATATACACAGACCTGGAGACGTTCTACTTCCTAGAAAGGAGACGCCAGTTCCTGAAATTCTGGAAGCTCAAACAAAATACATGGGTTGGTTCACTTCTGGAGCACCATCGTTTCTTCAGGGAGCGGCCACTGTCCATCCTGTGGCTTCAGCGTTAAAGGAGAGCGGTTCCTTGGATGGCACTACTTCTAGGATAACAGGATCGTTTTCACTGCTACCATCTCACCTGGCAAGAAATGGTCATGAATGGTGGAAATCCATTACAGGTAAGCCGCCTGGAACTGTTTCCTTGCATGTTACAGAAGGGCGAGTGGAGGTTGAAAACCATACTGTGGACCATGCAGAGTCACCAAGCCAAATTCCCACTTGGAGGAAAGCAACTTCATTAGAAGCCAACACGGCTCTCCAACCTACAGAGCAAAGCTCTAAGACAGTAGCAGGACTAGGGGACAATAAGTCATGGTCCCAAGCAAGCAGTGACAAGCTTCACCATCCCAGTAGGTTCATCACTGTGGAATGGTCTCCATCTGCAGATGTCAAAAGACAAACACTGGGGAAGGCTATAGAAACAGCATCAATGGAGACCTTCAAGAGGTTGACGATGGCTCAAAAGATTGACCTGGGCCAGAGGGAAAGGCCTACAAGAACCAGTTTGGTGAGACAATTTCCCACTGAACCATCTGGGAGCCAAGTGTCCACCCAACGTGAACAAGGGGATGAAGAAACTCCAAGTCGACCTTCTTCTGCTTGGTCAATAATAACGGGAGCCAAACGTCACGAGATTCAAGCCAACGGATCTACTAATAGGCTGAGGGCAATGGTGTCCCCAAAACAATGTGGCAAGAAATTAGCAGGGTCTGTATCTAGAACATTAACTTCACCCATGGGGTACACCACTGAGAAATTCAGCTCTTTCAGTAGGCCATTAAAATTGGGAATGACTGGCACAAGAAGTCCAAGGCCAGAAATTCATGAATCTGGTCCTACTTCTAGTAGGATATTTCAACTAGGGAGAGAAAGAAATACTTCTCCCAGAAGTTTGGGTGGTTTCACAAAGCCAGGAGGTAGAAATGGAACCAGTAATTCCACAGAACATTTTAAAGAAGAGACTTTATCAGTGAAAATGAATGAGTTCACACAAAAAAGTCCAGCGAAAACGGCTCCAGAGATTACTGTGGGAAGTGGCACGAGGTCTGCTGCACCACTCATGGGTGGTCCTTCCAATGTTTTCACCATCTTGGCTCACGGCAAGCTAACTCTGAACAGAGCTCAAGGCCATTTTTATTTGGGGGACACAGATTCTGTAACGCGTCCCGAAAGCTTGCCTACACAATCTCTAGAACTTGCCACAGGAACAAAACTTTCCTTCCAGCTTAATAAAACTGTCCCTTCTGCAGAAGGAAGATCTACCACGCCAGCCAGTTCAACAGCAGCATTGACTATGGGTGGGATGAGCTTGGCCACAGCTCATGTTCAGGAAGGTACAGCTGGGAGACATAGCCCAGGGCTTCCTTCGTTAGAAATACAACCAACATCTCTAGAAGGAACAGCTCCACCACTGGTCACAGGTTCCTTACAGTCTCCTGAGCCTGTTAACCCTAAAGAGGGATCTGTTGACGGTCATCTTACAACAACAACTTCATCGCTTCCAAGGAACACATCCCCAGTGGCTACTAGAGTTGCATTATCTACTGATTTGTCCAGTACCATCATTCTGGACTCTAGGGAAAACCAGACTATTATGCAATATGATTCAAGACAGATCACAAGGACCCCTTCCAAAGCGAGTGGAGTGATGCCAATGGCAACCAACGGAAGCACTTTGGCTTCCACTGAAACCCATGGGACATCTCCTGCTGGAGTTTCTACCAGGGGGTCGCGTGAGAAACATACAAAACTCCTACAGTTTGAGTCTGAACCACAAACTAGAGTGAAACCGTTAGAGGAAATCACCGGGCCAATATTGGATGGAAAAACATCAACCCGCTTTCTGGAGGAGACATGGAAGGTCTTTACTAAAGAAAATGGTGCCTACAGATCAGAGGAGCCAGCTGCTGCTAAACTCACAAGGATTGGATCCGAAACATCGGGAGAAAGTCATCTTGGCACAACAGGAGCCACCAGTCTAAGTGTGAAATCCTCATCTCGGTTAATTCCCAAGAATTCCGCCAAGGAAACAGAAGAATCCGCAATCTTAAATGAGAAGAAATGGAACGTACGTCACACTAGCGGTCCTTCTAGCCAATCCTATTCTGTTGCTTTAATGCCTCCCCATTCAGATGTTGCAACACCCAAAGTGGTACCTTCTATTTTGGATGTCTATAACCCTCATGAGACAGAGAAGGTGGAAACTGCAGATCATGGGTACCACATGGTCACAAAGTTTTCTAACGGGGCTTTGGTGACTGCTGGAATATCTCTGCCCCAGCTCCAAACTTTTGGTTCAGCTAAAACAGGAAGGAGGTTTTCTATAACGTATGGAGCCAAAGGTCTGGAAGAGGCCACTAAGACTCCCACAAGAGTGAAACATGGCGAACTCTTTCCTCTGGCAACGGAAACATCCAGACAAATCTCTGAGACCCAAGTTGCCACGACCCTAGAAGAGATGACTAGGAGGAAGAAGAACAAAAGGAATCTAGAAGAAAACAAGTCTTTTCTTGCGAGGAACCCTATCCATCTCCACCATATCAACAAGAGATCTCTGCTGGGAATAACAGCAAGTCCACCTCCTTTCATATTGTCTTCACCAGCTCCTGATCCTAAGGTGGTACCCTCAGATATTGGACAAATAAATCCCAGAAGACTGAGCATAAAGAAATTGTTCCCAAAGACGCATCAGTGCAAAATCATTATGGCTTCTTCAGGTGGGACCATACAACGACAGCGGCTTCCTGGATATTTACAAGCACACCTGAGTCCTCCTGCCATGGGTCAGGATGTGGCCCTTTCCATGGACAACATGATGAAATCAGGAGAGCCTGAGAAACTTGTATGGAGGTCCGCTTCCAAATCCAAGTTATGGACTCTTCTTCGAAAGTTGTCTCCTTCTGAGAAAAAGAACGGAAATAAACCAGGACCCAAACAGAGAACAACAGACATTTGGGTATCTTGCTCCTTCGAGGAGAACTTGAGTGGCTGGAAGCAAAGTCAAAATGACAACCTGGACTGGAGGCTTGAAAAGGAGGAAGAGAAGACTATGGTGTCCACGAAAGACAGGAGCAGCTCTGGAAAACCTTTCAGGAGTTTAGATGGTAAGGGAGAACTCCATTCTTTTGCATCCCTGTAGATGTGGAGACAGGGACACAGTGGCTTAGTAGCTAAGACGCTGAGCTTGTCAATCAGAAAGGTCGGCAGTTTGGCGGTTCGAATCCCCAGCACTGCGTCATGGAGTGAGCTCCCGTCACTTGTCCCAGCTTCTGCCAACCGAGCAGTTCGAAAGCATGTAAAAAAATGCAAGTAGAAAAATAGGGACCCCTTTGGCGGGAAGGGAACAGCGTTCTGTGTGCCTTCGGTGTTTAGCCATGCTGGCCACCTGACCATGGAGACGTTATAATGCATTAAATCAAAGAAGGTAAGAGGTAGTGTGGGTGGGAGCAAGGTCCTCTCTCTAGCTTAAAATGTCCTTCCCACCTGATGAAGATAGCACACCCTTGCAAAGGGTTTCTTTTTCCTCACCGAAGTTAATTCAATTTTTTTTGGAAAGGCCCAAGTGCTCAGCGTGTGCTCTTTTTCCATGCGTTCTCTCCACAGGTAGCGCTCAAAGGCGTTGTCGGCAACGACGTAAGATGCAAAGCTCAGGTTGATGATCTGGTTCTCCCTCAGAAGCCCAGCGAGCAATGTTTACAATAGGACGATCCACCTTCTGTGTCACAAATTAATCAAATAAATCTAAAGGATACAGCAACCTTGGATTAGCAGTTTCAGTGACGGTCCGTCTTCCGCATTTCATAGAATCCTATGAAAGGGACCTTGGAGGTCTTCTAGCTGAATCCCCCGTCCTTGGACCATCCTGGACAAATGGTTGTCCAATATATATTTTTTTTCTGAGAACCTCCAGTGGTGGAGCACCTGGAATTCTGCAGACCAGGTGACCCACTGGTTATTTTTACTTATTTATTTTTTCATTTTATTTGTTTGTCAAACATGTACAAGGTAACAAGTATAGGCATGAACGTAAGCAAGAACAAAGGGAGTAAATAGAGATAAATGGGGACAGTAGGACAGGGATAGTAGGGACGCTGGTGCACTTATGCACACCCCGCTTTAAGGACCTCTTAGGAATGGGGTGAGGTCCACAGTAGACAGTTTGTGGTGGAAGCTGGGAGGAGTTGAGGCTGTAACAACAGAGTTGAGTAGGGCGTTCCAGGCATTGACCACTCTGTGGCTAAAGTCGTATTTTCTGCCATCGAGTTTGGAGCGGTTTACCTTGAATTTGTATCGATTGTTTGCCTGTGTATTACATTGTGGTTGAAGCCAAAGAAGCCGTTGACAGGTAAGATGTTGTAACAGACAATTGTGTGTACTATGCGTAGATCAGACTGCAGGCGTCGCAGTTCCAGATTGTCCAGGCCCAAAATTTTGAGCCTGGAGGCATTAAGGGATTCTACTGTGAGTGGAAGGGTGGAGTACTTTTCTCGAGAAATACCCCTGAACTCCGCTCCGTTGTGTTAATGTCCGATATACAGTGCGGGCGGTACAGAATAATAAAAACAAGGACCAAATAGGGTGGAAAACAGCTTCTATCCCAGGGCAGGAGCTCTGTTGAATTCTGCTGTGTAGTGCAGTGTTGGTGCGGTGTCAGGAGTTTTCGGTTCAATGTGTAGAGTGTGAAGGATGTGTGTTTGTGTTTATTTTCATGGTCACGCTGTGCACTGAAGGTGGTGTTTGGTACGAAGTGCAATGACAGTAAAGTAAAGTAAACTAAACATAATGCCTAGGGATTATATACAATGCCTCGGGGAAAGTATATGGCGTATTAAAGACCGACTTCATTCTCTGCCTAAAAACATCACACGTTCGACAGATTTCCTAGGTTTCTTACACAATGCCAGTAAGATACATTTCTATATCTCAGCAGGCAGCAACGGAAGGGATGAATGAGTTACGGCTGAAGGGAGGAGGAATTGACCTGGGGATCACGCTTTGGAACGATCAGTTTGCAAAAAGGGACATTTTCACAGTTCAGCCCCCGCCCTCGTTTTTTTTTTTCTTCTTTAGATCAGTCACATTTTAGCCGCCACTGGAAGATATTAATTGTATAGGCCTTCTACGTTCATTAAAATTACATGAGGGAGCATGGGGAGACGTTAAGTCTGTTGCTGGGAGTTTGCGCTTTGATGGAATACTTTTTTCCCCCCCTTCGAATGTGGTTAGTTTAATAAGTTTGCCTTTATAGCCTTCAAAGAGGCCGTGCCAGAGAAGTTGATCGGGGAAATGCATTAAAAAAAAAAAAAAACGCAGAAATTATCGCTGTCGGGAAAGGTAGCATTAAAAAGTCAAGATAGAGGCTTTTAAGAAGAGACTGGAGAGCCATTTGTCTGGGATGGTATAAGGTCTCCTACTTGAGCCAAGGGGTTGGTCTAGATGACCTCCAAGGCCCCTTCCAGCTCGGTTATTCTGTAAACCCTGTATCTTTTTCTAGTACTGATAGAAAACCTAGGTCAGGATGGGTTACTCCTGAGTTTCAGAGTTCCCAACTAAGAGAGCTAACGCCTCCCATGACCGATTGTGCTTCCAACTCTTTACTTTCCAATCCTCTGGCTGGGAATGATGGAAGTCAGAATAATAAGGCCCGGATAGCCTCGTGCTTGGAAGCCAGATAACATAAAATAGCAGAAAGGTTTTTAAATTCCTTATCCAACAGAGGGCAGATTTGTTCTATTCTTGTCCATCGCTTGGCTTCCCTTTCCAATTGTACTAAAGAGAGACAGAGAGAGAGAGCCAAAGAAAGTTTGGTAGCCCTTATTCTGACTAGCAGATTGATTGATTGATTGATTTGATTTGTCAATCGCTTACAAGATAATAGGTATAATATAAACACAAGTAAGAATCCAGGAAATAGGTGGGATTAAATGGGGACAATAGGACAGGGACGGTAGGCACGATGTTGCACTTATGCACGGCCCCTTACAGACCTCTTAGGCATGGGGTGAGGTCAATCGTGGGTAGTTTGAGGTTAAAAGAATGGGGGGGGGGGGGGGGGTTAGAGGATGTAACAACAGAGTCAGGTAGTGCATTCCAGGCACTGACCCCTCTGTTGCTGAACGTGTACTTTCTGCAATCGCGTTTGAAGCGGTTTACGTTGAGTTTGTACCTGTTGTGTGCTCTTGTATTGCTGTGGTTGAAGCTGAAGTAGCGGAGGAGAGGAGAAGAGAAGATTTCGGAGGTCTCCAACCCCCCCTGTCTGAGCATTCTGAACACATGGCTGTCCATTCTCATCTCCATCCCAGTGCGCCAACGTGCCTACCGTCCCTGTCCTATTGTTTCTTTTATTTTTATTTTATTTTTCTTATATGTACCCATTTCATGTATACATAACTATGTATACACTTATACTTATTATCTTGTAAACAATTGACAACTCAAATAAATAAATAAAAACTTCTGGAGGCAACTTCTGTGCCACTGGTTGGTTGTTCTCACCGTTAGGGACTTTCTCTTTAATTCCACGTTGCTTCTCTCCTTGATTGGTTTTCATCCATTCTTTCTTGGTCTTGCCTTCTGGTGCCTTGGAGAATAGCTTGACTCCCTCTTCTTTGGGGCAGCCCCTGAGATATTGGAAGACCGCTATCCTGTCCCCCCTTAGACCTTTTATTTCCTTCAACTAAGATATATCCGATTCCTGCAATGGTTCTTTCTACGTTTTGTTTATTCTCCAGCCCTTTAATCCTCTTAGTTGCTATTCTCTGTACATTTCCCAGAGTCTCAACATCTTTGACGTGCTGTGTGATATGGCACCATCTGCACATATAGCCTCGTGGCTCAACCGACCCATTTCCATGGACACCACAAGTGCATCTCTCCAGAAGGACATCAAACAATAAAAGGGAAATCGCTCATTCGGTGCTGAATCGTTCACTGGGTCTTCAATTCATTCTTACAGGGAGGTGAGGTCAGAAAAAGGCAAGGTCGACTCAATGATAGGATTGACTCTCGGCCCATTTTTCATGTGTTTGGGAAGCCAAACGTGCAAAGAAGCCTTCGGGAATAGTCCTTAGACTTATGTACCATTTCACGGTGCTTTTTTTTTATAGTGGTAGTCAGCAAAACTGGATATAGTATTCCAGGTGTGAAATTCTGGAATCCTTGAGAGTCAAGGACTTTAGCCACTCCTCCGTGGCTCTGCAGCTGTGTCTACGGAGATTCTTGGTCATCCGGGTCACCAAAGGTTTTTCTTTGAAGATGTTTCGCTTCTTCAACTCTTGACTGGATGGTGGGGAATGGAAGTGGGGTGTGTGTAAGGGATACGACATCAACTATCTCCAGTCTACAACACGGTCCTTTCAGCCGTTTCAAGAAGGCTCCACACCCATTTGCACCATTTAGGTAGCCATGAGGACATGGATAAACCTCCAAGTGGACTCAACGACCCTCCAAAAGGATGCAAAGGACCAGCTGTCTGCAAGGAGTATCAATCCTTCCATTCTCCACCATCCAGTCAGAGCTGAAGAAGCTTCTGGGATGAGAAGCAAAACGTCTTCAAAGAAAAAAAAGCCCAGAAAGTCCAGTTGCCTCTTGAAAAAAGCACCTTTAAGACGTTCTTCAGCTATGGCTTCCAACCAGGGCTGGACTGCTGGGGGCTCGCAGGGGTATGGGAGAGGCCCCTAGCTAAGATTCTATGCAGTTTGGAGAACCCCCAAATCTCACTCCTGGCTGGCCCCGCCCACCCCTCCCCGGAGTCCCCACGTGGCCTGTTTTGGATGCAGGTGAGTGCAGGGTGCGTGTGGAGGCTCAGAGAGGGCAAAAAACGGCCCTCCTAGAACAGCGGGGGCTAACCTTTTGGGGGCTCCTGTGCCAAAAATTGTGCGTACGCTTGCGCATACATGCTCACATGCCGGCACCCAGAAGGCAATGTGTGCGCACCCCCACACACACTCCCTGCACATGTGCGTGCAATCCCCCCCCCACTGCCCCTTTACCCGCACTGCCCCTCACAGCTGATTTTCAGCCTCCCAGAGGCTTGAAAAAAAAGCCTCTGCAGGCTTTGCAGGACGAATAATAGGCCCGTTTTGTCACGTCCAGTAATACAGGAAGTGATGAAACGGACCTATTATTCGTCCTGCAAAGCCCGCAGAGGCTTTTTTTTTCAAGCCTCTGGGAGGCCGAAAAAGGCCCCAAACCAGCCAAAAATCAGCTGTGAGGAGCACACATGCGCAGTGAGGTAAGTTTGCCTGCGGCTCGTGTGCCAACACAAATGGCTCTGTGTGCCACCTGTGGCACGCGTGCCATAGGTTTGCCATCACAGTCCTAGAAGTTCAAGAAGGCTGGAAATGAACCCTGACCCTAACCCCCACACACACTGTGGTGAAAGAGGCTGACTAGGCCATGCCTACCATTGCCACACCCACCCAGCAACCGGGCCGAGAACCCTTTGCTAAATTTTTTGAAGCCCACCGCTGCTTCCAGCCCCCTTTACACACACCGCCCCCCAACTCAAGGCAACTCATGGAACAAGAGGTGGCTCTGGGAGACGAGGCTCCGTGCCTTTTGCAGGGGCTGCCCAGAGCCCCTCTTCCACCTTCCCCCACCCTCCCACCCTCTTCTGGCTCCATGGATAATTGTGATCTGTCTGAGGCAGGGTCCCATCTCTAGCCTCCGCGGCTCTTTAGAGCACTTAGCACAGATGGGCTGCAGGATCTCTGGGGGCCTCTAATGAGTCCTCTTACTGTATCTCCACCCTTCCTCAAATGGTTCCATTCCGCTTGATGGAGGGAGGGAAAAAATGGCTCGGATAGAAAATAAAAATTGGCAGGAAAAAACAAAAAACACTGAGATATAGGCAGTCCTTGACTTACATCCGCAACTGAGCCCAAGTTTTTCCTCGCGGAGCAAGACAGTTAAGACAACTAAGACAGTGAAGTTGAATTTTGCCCATATTATGAATTATGAATTATGCCCATATTTCTTGCCAACGATTGCTAAGTGAAGCACTGCAGTGGTTAAGTTAGATCACGGTTGTTGAGTGAATCTTGCTTGTCGGAAGGTCACAAAAGGGGATGGCGTGACCCCCAGGGACATTGCAACCGTCATAACTATGAGTCGGCAGCCAAGTGTCTGAATTTTGATCATGTGTCCACAGAGATATTGCTATGGTCGTGTGAATAATGGTCATAAGTCACTAACAACCATTAAAAAGAAATTTCTTTTTAACGTGTGCCAATTAATGCATATTTAAAATGACAATAAAGTTAGTCTAAATCATTAAATAGTTGTAAATGAAAGGCTATCTGTAGCAATTGCAATCCTATGTCTCTGCAATTACTCCTAAATGGTGTCATGCCCCCTTCGGAGTCTGAATCCGAGGAGAAGAGGAAGATGAACAGCTGACAGGAAGTGGGAGTGTGGCTCCGTTGGCTGTGGGGGAAACTGGGGAAGGGCAAAGTCCAGCTTGGCAGAGCAGGGAAGAGATAGAGCAAGGGAGAGGGAGTTCAGAGGAAGACCCAGGCCCACCCAGTCTTTATCCTAGGGCACGCAGGAAGGAACGGAGAAGGGAGCAATGTGGGTTGCATGGCTTACGGGGGAGGAAAGGGCCCTGATTCCCTTCATTAGCCACACCTGAGAATGAGAGTTTAAAAGAGATGCAAGCTGAGTGCGGCAGTTGCTGGGAGCAAACGTGAGCTTATCTTGTGTTGTCATTGCTTATATGTGTTTCTTACATGTCTTCCTAACCATGTTGAGTTATTGCCGTGCCTTCACATCTGGAATTCTTGCTCCTGCCCTGCCAAACTAATTACTTCAATTTGCCTTGATTGGACTTAAAGTTACAGTTTGTGTTGACCATGTTTTGGACTTGATTCTCTGCAGCCAAAGGCTGTTCCTGGGAGGGTTTTTCTCCAGCCCAGAAGGTAACCAGGACACTGGGGTAAAGTTGGAGCTAATAAAGGGACTCCTACGGATTATCTGAGTGTGTTGCCTTTGTCCCACGCTCCTTTGGGTCATCACATGGCAACAGATTTGTTGATTTTTTTGATAAGGGTCATCTCTTTGGATGGAGTAAAGGATTTTGAAATTTTTTAAAAAATCACTTTTTTCAGGGCCGTAAGTGGTGACCTCGAACCATCACTGAACGAATAGTTGCAGGTTACGGACTCTCGGCGCATCCAAAATCCTGGGCCAGGATAATTTTTAGCAGTCTTGCTAATCTATCGTGCAGGTGGGAATTTAAAAAAAAAAATGGTTTCTTTTCTCAGCCCTGAAGTGATAGACGTTTCCTTTGTAAATAAACATCCCTCCCTATTGTCCAGTTGATAAGTCATCAAACTCCCAGGGGAGCCTTAGAAGTTTCCTTCCCTGTAATTTTGCAGCCATTTTTTATGGTTCTTATAAATCCACCCTTAAACGGACATCCATGCACATGTTATGAAACCACGAAACAGGAAATTCAACATTTGTTTGCCATAATTGCATTTCAGATGATTTGCAGATTGATTTGGACATGTTTTTGTTTTTTTTTTGCCTTGGAAAAAAATGTCCAGATTTTTTTAGATCCTTCCCTTGAACGGCAGGATTTTCTTTTTCCAAAAATTGATTTGACTGGGCAGTTACTAAATCTGCAGAAGCAAAACAGCTTGATTGGATCTTCCTGCTAGAGAACTTGCTATAAAGGAATTGGGCAGCTGCTGTTTGTCGTTCATTGGCCATCTGAACTGGGATTCCTGGCTTGTTGGGCTCTTAAGACACTATTGGCCATAAAGAAGGGTTTTTCTTAAGATCCTGGCTACTTAGGAGGAGAAGGAACAAGCAGAGTTCTCTCTTGAGTCTTCGTATTCAGATGTGGGCATCATTTATGATTTATTATCTTGGCTGCAGATTCTGGGACCTGCTCTTCAAAAATGTTCGGAAGGCACCGCATGAGAGTCAGAACTGCAATTGATGTGCGTTGCGTTCATGGCTGGATGTCTCTTGATAGGCCTCTTCGCTCCCCACTTTTTAAAAACATGTCAAATAACACTGGAAAACTGAGAAAATTATGACTGCTGAAAGAGAGCATGATTTTGTATGAAAACTATGTATGAAAATAGGTCTTGAAAGGGTAAAAATACAGGTCTTCACATTTACGCGGAAACTACATTAATTTCTCTTCCCTCCCTAGGAGAAAACTGCAGGTTTCTCCATTCCTTCCCTTTCCTTGCCCAAAACTTGTAAAATTGATCGGCATTTTTTGTAAAGGGAGACAAAATAGCCCAGCACTTTCAAGACTTTAGCTGGAAATTGATGAAAGGTCTGTAATTCCCTTTCCTTCTTTCCTCCTTCCCTCCCCTTCCCCTTCCCCTCCCTTCTCCCTTTCCTTCCTTTCCTTTTCCTTTTCCTTTTCCTTCCC
>NW_020769384.1:3112611-3117611 GCF_900518735.1 Pseudonaja textilis
TCCTTTTTCTTTTCTTCCTTTCCTTCATCCTTCTTTCCTCCTTCCCTTCCGCCTTTTTTCTTTTCTTCCTTCCCTTCCCTTCCTCCTTTTTTCTTTTAATCCTTTCCTTTCATCCTTTTTTCTTTTCCCGCTTTGCTTTCCTTTCTCCTCGTTCCCCTCCCTGTTATCTCCTTCCGTTATTTCCTGCCACCAAGGCCTTCTCCATTTCTGGGAAAAAATATTTTTTTCCTTTCTTCCTGCTGCTCCCATATTTTTCCTTGCAGCTCTGGATTTTTCCCTCGCAGAAGAGCTGCTTCCTCTGAAAACGAGAGACTTCACTGGGAGAAGAAGAAGAAGAAGAAGAAGATCCTCAGGGATCCCTCGGGGCCTTCCCTCCTGGGTGAGGGGGGACGACGGGACGGTCACATTTTCCAGCCGTCCTTCCGTTGGGCCTGGAATCGCCTAATAAAGAAGATGGACAGCATTAAACCTTTAACAAATCCACTTGGCTAGATTTGGGCTTCTCACCAGGGATTGTCGAGTCTGCTTCGAGTTCCACCCCCAAACCCTTCCCGCTTCTGTCAGGGATCACGTCCGTGGGAAAGGGGGTCAAAAAAGGCAAGATGGCAGCCCCACCCGTGCAACCCCCCAAGCTCCCCAGGATGGAAACTGATTGTGTGTGTGTGTCTGTGTGTGTCAGGGTTTCAGGTGCAGGGCTGACCGGCTGGGCTTTCCTGTCTACCCTCCTTGGCTTGGAGCAGTGGGGGCAGCCTGAGCCAACATTTAATTCAGAAAGCAGATCCGGCATCAGAGTTTTTTCCCCCCCAAACGGGGAGAAGAATCATAGCAGGACTCGAGGCCAAAGGAGGCTTCTCTGAGTCATCCCACACCTGGCAAGCACCAGATAGTCATTCGTTTATAGAGCTACCTGTGCGGTCAGCCAGGCACACACACCTCTCCCGGGCTGCCTGTTGCTGTGAAGTCCAGCAAAAGAGGAAAGATTCAGCGGAGGACTAAACTCTTTCCCTCCCTCCCTCCCTCTCTCTCTTACAATTTCTTTCTCTCTCTTGCTTTCAATCTCCCTCCCTCCCTCTCAATATCTCTCTCAATCTCTTTCTCCTTTCTCTTCTCTCTTCCTCTCTTTCTCAATTTCTCTCTCTCTCTCTCTCTCTTCCTTTCTCTCTTTCCCTCTCTATCTCTTTCTCTTCTCTGTCTCTCTGTCTTTTTCTCTCCTTGCTATCTCTCTCTCTTTCAATCTCTTTCTCCTCTCTCTCTTTCTCTTTCTCTCTTTCTCTCTCTCCCCCTCTTTCTTTCTCAATTTCTCTCTCTCTCTCTCTTCCTTTCTCTCTCCCTCTCTTCTTTCTCTTCTCTGTCTCTCTCTTTCTCCCTCCTTGCTATTTCTCTCTCTCTCTTTCAATCACTTCCTCCTCTCTCTCTCTTTCTTTCTCTCTGTCTCTTTCTTAATCTCTGTTTCTGTCCCTCTCCCTCTTTCTTTCTCAATTTCTCTCTCTCTTCCTTTCTCTCTCTCCCTCTCTGTCTTTCTCTTCTCTGTCTCTCTCTTTCTCTCTCCTTGCTATTTCTTTCTCTCTTTCAATCTCTTTATCCTCTCTCTTTCTTTCTCTCTGCCTCTTTCTTCATCTCTGTTTCTGTCTCTCTCCCTCTCTTTCTTTCTCAATTTCTCTCTCTCTCTCTCTCAATCTCTTTCTCTTTCCTCTCTTTTTCATTCTCTCAATCTTTCTCTCTCTCTCTCGTTCTCATCTCTCTCTCTCTCTCCCTCTCTCCTTCAATCTTTTTCTCTTTCTCTCTCACTCTTTCTGTCTCTCTCTCTTGCTGTTTCAAGAAGGGTGTGTGTGTGTGGGGGGGGTTCTCTTCCCCCTCCCCTCCTCCCCCCATTCTGCTTTTGTTTCTTCTCGCAAGAGCTCCACAACTGCCTGACATCACACGTCACACATACAGCGTGGAGAAGGAAGGAGAGAGAAAGAGAGAGAGAGAGAGAGAGAGAGAGAGAGAAAAAAAAAAAAACCCCCCCCCCCCCCCCCCCCCGCAGCTCCTTTCAAAAGGCACAGGCAGCCTCGGTCTGCCTTCGCAGAGCACGGTGGAAGCGCATCAGGCAGGCGAGCATGCCTCTCCCAACTTTTGCACAAGAGAGGAGGAGGAGGAGGAAGAGCAGGAGGCAGCAGGGGAGAAACTTCTCCGAGGCCGCCGCGATGCTGTGATCTGGCCATCGGCTAAAGAGGCCAAAACAAGCCCAGAGAGAGAGAGAGAGAGAGAGACGGAGGAAGGGGAGTTGCCGGAATGGCTAGGCAGAAACGGGCTGGTGTCCTAGTAGGCTAACAGGAAGAACGCACGGAGTTGGCAGCTGGAAGAGCTGAGGCTTCTCCGGGCTGAAATCCCCAGGATGAAAACAGGAGCCAGTGCCTCAGTTTCTCTCTCCCTGTCCTCCTCCTGCTCCTCCTCTTCCTCCGGATCGGGTACAAATGGAGACTTCTGAAGGGTGGCCCTCCAGGCGCCCGCGAAGCTGAGAAGTCGGCCTCCCCTTCCCTCCTGTGGGCTGCTCCAGAAAGGACCATGGGCACCTCGGGGAGCGAGGAGAACTACAGCGTCCAGGCCACGGCCACCATCGCCGCAGTCACCACCTTCCTGATCCTCTTCACCATCTTTGGCAACGTGCTGGTGATCATCGCTGTGTTGACCAGCCGGTCTCTGAAGGCTCCTCAGAACCTCTTCCTGGTGTCTCTGGCGGCAGCAGATATTCTGGTGGCCACCCTCATCATCCCTTTCTCCTTGGTCAATGAGCTGATGGGCTACTGGTACTTCAGCAAGACCTGGTGCAAGTCTTACCTGGCGCTGGACGTCCTCTTCTGCACGGCGTCCATCGTGCACCTCTGCGCCATCAGCCTGGACCGTTACTGGTCCGTCAGCCAGGCCATCGAGTACAATTTCAAGAGGACGCCCCGTCGGATCAAATGCATCATCCTGATGGTGTGGTTGGTTTCGGCCTTGATCTCCCTACCCCCTCTGGTCCTCAAGGAGAACCGGAACCTGGCCAAGGAGGACATCCCAAAGTGTGAGCTCAACGACGAGCCATGGTACGTCCTCTCCTCCAGCACCTGTTCCTTCTTCGCTCCCTGCGTCATCATGATTTTGGTGTATCTCAGGATCTATTTCATAGCCAGGCGCCGGAACCGACATGGCTCTCATGCTAAGGGGCCCAAGGAGAAGGTCCAGGATGAGAACAAGGTGAGCCCGCCTGACGCTGCTCTTCCCGAGCAGGACCAGCCAAAGCCAGGAGAGAAAGTGGAGTCGAATGGACTTCAGGTCACTCCCAAGGAAAGTGACCAAGCAGACTCCCCTTCGCTCTCTACCCAAAACTTTGCTCTTCATAGCCAGGAGGGCAGAGAGCCAGAGCCAGACTCGACCAATAGCCCTTCCCCGTCCTTGCCGGAGAAGAAACCATCTTCAGAATCCAGCACGGTGGATTGCCTTCCTCGGAACAGCGTCCCGAGAAGCAACGGAGCTTCTACCAAGTCGCCACGAGTCATGGACACCTTGGCCACAGCCCAAGGAGAGATCCAGCTGGTGAGGAAAGTCAAGACCCTCAGTGCCAACCCTTGGAAAAGGAAGGCCCACCTCAACCGAGAGAAGAGGTTCACCTTTGTTCTCACGGTGGTGATTGGGGTGTTTGTCATCTGTTGGTTCCCTTTTTTCTTCCTCTACAGCCTACGGGCCATCTGCCCCCCGGACTATTGCTCTATCCCGGACAGCACCTTCAAGTTTTTCTTCTGGATCGGTTACTGCAACAGCTCCTTAAACCCCGTCATCTACACCATCTTCAATCAGGACTTCCGCAAAGCCTTCCGGAAAATTCTCTGCAGGCAATGGACTCAAACGGCTTGGTGAGACCGGCTGGGATCCAACGGGGTAGAGACAAAAAGAGGGAACGTGGCTTGTTTTTCTTGGGCTGGCGGGTGGGGGGAAGGTTGAGTGTGTGTCCCCGGCGCCTCTCTTGACCAAAGAGGGAACTTGGCAACTCTATAAACGAAAACCCAGAAACCTATTTATTGGGGGGGGGGCTTTGGGGGGTTGGCAGGTGAGGGAGGGAGTGAGGTGAGCGTTGGATCTAACGTGGCTTTTTGGGAAAGTTTGTTTTGCCCTGGAGAAATGAACGTGGGTCTGTACAGAAAACCCCCACGTGGGTTATGTGGGGTTGTGGGTTGTTGTTTTTTTTTGCCAATGTATGTTTTTCACTAAAATGACTTCCCAATGTCCAAAGTCTTCTGATTAATTCTTTGTTGAGGGGGGAGGGGAGGTGGAAACCATTTTTTTTTGCTTCTGCTGCTTTCTGGGCTAAATTGAGGTCAGGATGAAAGATTTGGTAAGCCTGGTTTCTAAGCCGTACAACTCTTCCGTGTGAACTAGGATGGGAAGGCAAATATCAGCAGGTGTTTTTACATATCGAGGTTCTGCAAAGAGTTAAAGGAGAAATAGGTTTTACTCCTTGTGGTTAATGCCGTTGTTCGTCGTGGGCATCTCTTAGGACTTCGGCAATCCGCGTATAGAGAAATATTTTGGAGTTTTAAAACATCCAGCATGGAACCCATTTCAAAAATAAATCTGCTCAGCGTAATTTTTCAGCTCGGGAAATCTGGGTTTGAACATTCACAGTCCAGGGAGAAGAAAAGACAGCAGAAAGATAGCAACCACCCCAAATCAATAATTGTGGCTTAATATAGATATTCGGTCAATGCAGAAGGGGGGGTGGAAAGTATAAATACATTAACTGAAGCATAGGAGCAGATGCTGGGAGTCTTGGATTGTGGGAGCTTCATCACTGGAGACCTTCAAGAAGAGATTGGACTGTCATCTGTCAGAAATGGTGTAGGGTCTCCCGCTTGGGTGGCGGGGGTTGGACTAGATGACCTATAAGCTCCCTTCCAACTCCGATTATCGATTATGTGTTATCGGGATGGTCTGTGAAACATTTGCTGATGTGGAGATTTGAACATGGTTGACCAAAAAAA
>NW_020769384.1:3122611-3134079 GCF_900518735.1 Pseudonaja textilis
GCAATTTTATTATTGAAGATTAAGATCATTTTGGTCATTGTCATCCTAACAGCTGCCCTTCAAGAAAAGAATGGAGAGGGTGAGAACATTTCATTTAATTATGTTAAAATGTCACTCACAGGAAACTAAATTCCGTGCAATGAATAAGATTCATCCCCGTAAATTTAATAATTTCCCCTTCTGTCACATTAAAAATTACAGTGTGGCGGCAATTTTTGGAAGATCTCCTGGAACAAAGCAGCAGCCGGTGGACCTTGGCTCCTCTTGAAAAATTCAGCCTGGCCACCTCCAAAGATAACAACAGTCCTTAGATGGGAAATGATAAAGAAATGATTCCTAGAAGGGTCAGGGGCAAGAATGGGAAGCTACAAGAGCAGAAGAGAATGGCAAACTTCTTCCAACTTGTGGTCAAAAAAAGCTACAGACGAGTCCATGAAATCACAGAAGTTCACTGTTTATTTATTTTCCAAGTTCAGAGCATCTGACATTGAAAAGAGAAATAATATAATACAATATACAACAATACAGTTAACAATGCAGTTAATATAAATACAATACAGTGCAATACAATACAGTTAATATATAAATACAATACAGTACAATAGAGTACAGGACAATACAATAAAATTAATATATAAATACAATACAATAACAGTAATATAATATAGAGTGCAGGACAATACAATATATAAATACAATACAGTACAATGCAATACAGGACAATACAATGTAAATAATATAAATACAATACAGTACAATACAATTAAGGTAATATAAATACAGTACAATACAATGTAATTAATATATAAATACAATAAAATTACAGTTAATACAATATAAATACATTACAGTTCAATGCAACACAGTACAATACAATGCAATTAATATAAATACAGTACAGTACAATACAATACAGGTAGTCCTCAACTTATAAGAATTTGTTTAGTGACTGTACAAAATTACAAGGGCACTGAAAAAAGTGACCTATGACAGTTTTTCACACAACCATTTCAACATCTCTATGGTCTAGGGCAGGGGTCCCCAAACTTGGCAACTTTTAAGACTTGTAGACTTCAAGCATAGCTGGCTGGAGAATTCTGGTAGTTGAAATCCACAAGTCTTAAAAGTTGCCAAGTTTGGAGACCTCTGGTCTAGGGGGTTGGACTAGAAGACCTCCAAGGCCCCTTCCCACTCTGGTATTGTTCTATTATTCTAAAGTCCATGGGGAAGAAGCCAGATTCACTTAACAACGGAGGAGAGGGCCAGCAGGCGGGGGAAGAGCCAAAAAAAATCATTGGTCATGAGCCCATAATTGGAAAAGCCATGCTTTTTTGCAGAAGCATCGTAGATGTTTAAAAGGGTTTGGGTGTCCATCAGGTGGGACCAGTTACCATCTTGACTTATTTTGAGCACCCCCACATCCCATGGGGCTTCCCCCCTCCCATATGGTTCCCATAAAAGCTGAACTGTAGAGAATTCTCGCTTTGTGCCGTCTTTTGTGTAGGCTGCAACTAGAAGACACCAACGTTGCCCCGGGCACATCGCCAAGCAAATTGGACGGATGTGTTTTGCAAGATCACAAGCAGTTGGGCTCTGTTTGGTGTCTGCAGGGTGGGGCCAATAAAGTCAAGATAGTGGTTATAATAGCTCATTTAAAGCTTTGCCTGTTTTTTTTTTTTAATGCATCCTGTCTCTTGACTTTTTTTGCACAACCCAAACCTGAAACTCAACCTGAACTAAAGTTGTTTACTGTGAACTTGCAGGAACCAAGCTGGGAAGAAAAGAGAAAGGGGTGAGAACACCAGTGTTGCAGTATTTGAGGGGCTGCCACAGGGAGGAGGAGGGGGTCAAGCTATTTTCCAAAGTACCTGAAGGAACAATGGATGGAAACTGACCAAGGAGAGATTCAGCCTGGAAATAAGAAGAAACTTTCTGACAAAACAATTAACCCAATAGAACAGAAGTTGCCTTCGGAAGTTGTGGGAGCTTCATCCCTGGAAGCTTTCAAGAAAAGACTGGACTACCATCTGTCAGAAATGGTGTAGGGTCTCCTGCTTGGACAGGGGGTTGGACTAGATGACCTACAAGGTCCCTTCCAACTCTGTTAATCTGCTAAAAACCATCGGCATTGACAAAATCCCCACGAGTCCATTGCAAAAAGCAAATTTACTCTGAACAGTCTACTTGGAATCTTCTGCAACAATACATTTAACCCTATCGAACAAAATTTGCCTATCACAGTTCCTTGGGAAGGACTTGATGGGTAGATAAAAATGCCCAATCCAGTCTGAACATCTGGCTGACTGTGCAATGAACCACAATAATTTACTTCCATAATTAAGGCCAACCCAACTCAAACTGACTCTTAATGGCAACTAACAATTGTCTCATCAGGGAAAAAAATGCCTCCATTTTCAAGATGTTATTTATAGAATTAACCATGATATTGAGCGTCACACACTCAAAGGGACTCTCGGCTCTTGGTTAATTGTTTATTCCAAATTTTAGCCTACGAAGATCCTCAAGGATCTTCTAGGGGTAGGTTGCAACGATCTCAGGAGCAAGGGACATTCTTGGCCTGCAGTGAGGAACACGAAGCCAGGCCTGAAACATTTAAAATAGTCTTAAGTTGGTTTCCAGAATCAAAGTTCCAGCTTCGAAACTGCAAGATTCCCACGTTTATTGGGACTTCGGGCCTTGCAGTAAAGAGGTAGAGGTGGAAAAAACTAACCATATAGTACTCCATCTGTGTGTGTATACACACCGGTTATGGAATAACGGCCGCAAATAGATATGAATTTGGCAAATTGCCGGGGGAAGTAAGTTTGGAGCGACAGCTGAGAATACCAAGGCTATATATAGCTGGAAATGTAAACATACTCTTTCCTAATCTGACAAGTCTACAGATTTGTGATTTTTTGGGGGGTGGGGGGGCAAATGGGGTGTTATCTAATTTTTTTTTCCTGCTGAGATGCACCATTCATCCAGACAGCTCTCTTTTTTTTTAATTGTAAAAAACCTTTACGGAGATTAAAATATTAAAATACAAATGTGTCTATCAAGGAAATAAGTTTGTACAATTCACCATCGTTCTTTGACAGTACAAAACCCTGAGCTATATTCCTGTATTTCAAATGTTCGTGCATTTCAACAATTTCTAATTAATCATATACACATTTTATATCTCATTTCTAACCTATAACATTCTCGTCTATCCATTGATACCAATCCAGACAGTTCTGATCTCATTACATTCTCAGCGATGGCTGGGAAAAACACTATAAAATGCTGGAGGGAATTGTCTCCAAGAAGCCTACCGTTAATTGGTTTTAAAACATGAAGAACCTTTGGCTGGGGTGGTTAATGACCCGATCAATGTTATTCTGGCAGAGAATTCTGGGATCCGAACACATTACATCCAGGCGCTGGGCTTCAAAAAGTTTAGCGAGAGGTTCTCGGCCCGATTGCTGGGTGGGTGTGGCCATGGTGGGCGAGGCCTAGTCGGCCTCCTGCATCACAGCAGGGAGCGGGGAGGTGTTTTTGCCCTCCCGGACTCCGGAGGCTTCGGGAGGGTGAAAACGGCCTCCCCGGGCTCCGGAGGCTCTCTGGAAGCTGGAAACGGGCCCATTTCCGGCCTTCTTGAACTTCTGGGAGGCCCCCTTTTTCTGCCCTCCTTGAGCCTCCCACGCCTTGCACTTGCCTGCATCCAAAACAGGCCACATGGGGACTCCTGGGAGGGGAGGGGTGGGGACAGCCAGGAGTGGGATTTGGGGGTTCTCTGAACTGCACAGAATCTTAGTTAGGGGGCTCTCCTGAACCCCTGCGAACCCCTGAGCAGCTCAACCCTGATTACATTTCTACAGAGGCAGGAAGGAGATGACTGTGGAGGTGTCCAACCTGGCCCACAATCATCATCTTCTTCCTCCTCCTCTTCTTCCTCCTCCCTTCTCCCTTCTCCCTTCTCCCTTCTTCTCCTTCTTCTTCCTCCTCCTCCTCTTTCTTCTCCCTTCTTCTCCTCCTCTTCTTTCTTTTCCGTTCTCCTCCTCCTCCTCCTCCTCCTCCTTCCTTCCTTCCTTCCTTCTTCTTCTCCTCCTTCTTCCTTCTTCTCCTCTTCTTTCTTCTTCCTTCTCCCTGCTCCCCTCTTCTCCTTTTTCCTTCTTCTTCTCCTCCTCTTCTTTCTTCCCCCTTCTCCCCCTCCCCCTCCCCCTCCTCCTCCTATTTCTTAATTGCCTTGTCACAGAATCTGATACTAATTTGGGCTGAGAAGGAATGGCTGGCTCAAGGTCTGACCTCTGTATTTAGATATTTCCCCATCCTAGTCTAGGGCTTTCAGAATAGTTCTCTGAGTCCAAGCCAGACTAATTTCCCATATTTCATGAGGTCTTGAGAAAAAGGACAGGAATTATGTAATTTATGATGCAAGTTGTATCATTTGCAATATGGATTTGCCTGGCAACCTCATGACATACTCGATGAAGCCACAAATTGCATGATAACCACATGCTGTCTGGTGGATTCCGAGACTTGATGTCGACCCATTTTCAAACAACTTGGTCAGCTCTGGGAAGTGAGATCCATGCATCTTAAAGTTACCACGGTCGAGAAGCCCTTGGGGAAAGCAGTACGAATGGTAGCACCCAGAGACAACTTGTTCTCAACTTCTGACAGTTGAACCTCTGCTGGAGATATCTGAGCCCATCATCTCTAGCTGATGGACTCGCCTTACAGATAGTCTGCTGGCCTCTCTTATCGATAGCTTGGGGACCCAGATAAGGAAGTAGGCTGAGCTGTTGCATGCTAGATCATTAGCACCACATTTTGCTAATGACTTAGCAATGAAACAGCTCAATGACATCCTTTAAGGTCAGGAAAGAGAACTCACAAGTTGCCTTCTTGATCTTGATTGTTACAAGTAGCTGCACAAATAACTCTGGAGGCAAGACAATTCCCAATATGAGGCACATAACCCAACCCATAACTCAATCTAAGTGGGCGTTGGGAGTAAGAGCGATTCAACAACTTGTTTGAGCACAGCAGAGATTTGCAAACTTGGCAAGTTTAAGATGTGTTGGCTTCGACTCTCAGAATTCCCCAGAGTTGAGGTCCATCCATCTTAAAAGTTGCCTAGTTTGAAAAACACTGAAATAAATTTTTCTACAGACGATATCAGGCACAGATCCAAAAATCATCTTGAAAGTTGATTTTAATATGTATTGAAACAAGGAAAAAGGTATCGCGGAAATAATCGGCCCACTAACGGGAGAAGAAGGCAAGGAAGCGATTGATTGCAGGGAGAAAGCTGACCAGTTTAACTCATCCTTTGCGTCGGTCTTCCTGCAAAAAGAAAAAAAAATATTCTAACCTATCAAAAGCAAGGACCGTACGAGGAAGAACAGGAATGCAAGTCAAAATAGACAAGAATATGGTAGAGCCCCAGAGGAGCCTTGGGGGAGCAAAAACGGCCCCCCAGAGGCTAAAAATGGGTGGGCGCTGCAAAAAAGCCAGGCCCACCCAGTCACATGGCCATGCCCACCAAGACACACCCACAGAACCAGTAGTAAAAGTTTTTCAATACCCTCCAGTCCCCTAACCATCTTTGCGGCTGTTGTCTGCGCTCTTTCTAGAGTCTCGACGTCGCCTTCCTCAGGAGCCCCATCGGGATCGAACTCCAGGCTGTGGGCAGAATTTGCCTGCCATACTGCCTTCTAACCACTGGGCCACCAGGACTACTTAAATATGCGGTTGGCTCTTTTCCTCCCATCCGGGAGGTTTTAACGCTCAAAAAGTTGCTTGTGGCCAAGAGAGAGGCAGCCAGAACAGGAAGCTCGAGGTTCTCCAGAGCATCCAGACCACAGAGGGGTTAAATCTGGATGCTAGGCAGATAATGCTTCCTGCAAACAAACAGACACACTCGGGGGATTTCTGCTATTAGTCTTTTTCAGCTTCCCACACACTTGGTAAGGTTTCCGGTGTCTTCCTGTGCCTGCTGTCTCTTGTCTCCAAGAGAAGATCCAGGTTCCCACAGATGAATAGAACAGAATTCTTTATTGGCCAAGTGGGATTGGACACACCAGGAATTTGTCTTTGGTACAAATGCTCTCAGTGTACGTAAAAAGAAAAGATACATTCGTCAAGAATCATCAGTTACAACACTTAATAATAGTCATAGGGTACAATAAGAATAGAATAGATTAGAATAAGAATAAGAATAAAATAGAAGAATAAGAATAAGAATAAGAATAAGAATCGAATCGAATCGAATCGAATAGAACAGAACAGAAGAAAAGAAAAGAAAAGGATAGGATATGACAAGAATAAAAATAGAATAAAGATAAGATATAAAGATAAGAATAAAATAGAATAAAAATAGAAAAGAAGAAGAAGAAGAAGAAGAAGAAGAAGAAGAAGAAGAAGAAGAAGAAGAAGAAGAAGAAGAAGAAGAAGAATAGAATAGAATAGAATAGAATAGAATAGAATAGAATAGAATAGAATAGAATAGAATAGAATAGAATAGAATAGAATAGAATAGAATGGAATAGAATAGAAAAAGATAGAAAATAGAAAGAACAGAACAGAACAGAATTCTTTATTGGTCAAGTTTGATTGGTCACACACAGAATTTGTCTTGGTGCAAATACTCTCAGTGTAAAAGAAAAGATACATTCACCAAGAGTCAAGAATCATCAGTTACAACACTTAATAATAGTCATAGGGTACAATAGGCAATCAAATCATACTAGGAAACAGTCAATATAAATCGTAAGGATAGCATTGAGGGAATTATTTGTTTAGCAGAGTGATGGCATTTGGGAAAAAACTGTCCTTATGTCTAGTTGTTCTGGTGTGCAGGGCTCTATAGCGTCATTTTGAGGGAAAGAGTTGAAACAGTTTATGTCCAGGATGTGAGGGGTCCGTAGATGTTTTCCCAGCCGTCTTTTTGACTCGGGCAGGATATACAGGTCCTCCATGGAAGGCAGGTTGGTAGCCGTTGTCTTTTCTCTAGTCCTGCATTTCTGCAGATGCTTGGAGACTCCCTTGTTCACTTCTCCGTTCCTTTCCACCCAACTACTTCCTGCATCTGAAAGAGGCTTCAGCCGCAAAGACAACCATGGACCTGCATAATCATGGTCTCTAATCAAAATGTGGCAATTTAGCAGAAGTCCAGAGGTCTCTTCAGTTCACCAAGTTACAACAACACTCAGTGTTCGGTTACTGTGCTCCCACTCTTCGGAAAAAAAAAAACCCCTATAGAAGCTGAAAACTCCCAGGAAAAGGTCAACCAAAGGTTAGTCACTTGGAAATATGATTTCAGAGTTGATTAGGATGAAAAATGAGTCAGGTCAGGAGATTGCAAGCGTTTAATATCACATAAATCCTTTGAGTGTATGCGCTCAGGTAGGAGTTTTCAAAACAATATTTAAGGCGCTAGCCTGTTTTCCATATAGTAATGAACTTGAAGTAGGCAATCACACAAGATCCAATGTCTCCTCAAATCTCTATAGACCAATGGCTAGCTCAAAACTTTGGCTTGTTTTTTTGCACTCTGAGTCAAGGGACAGTTGCAAGACATTACCAGAACTTCTGGGCTGGGCAGAACAGTCAAGATGGAACCCGCGCACGTCCTGCTGAAGCTCCGCCCTCTTTTGCACACATCAACTATGCTTGGGTGCAGATAGTTTGCATGGGTGGATGGATGGCTGTCTTTGTGAATTTCGGGCATCTCTTCCTCATCATCAGTGTCACCATTGGGTCCTCGTCATCTTGAAGGCCACATCTGGAACCCTGCATCCAGTTTTGGTCACCACATTGCAAAAAAAAAGATGTCGAGACTTTGGAAAAAAAGTGCAAAGAAGAGCGATTAAGACGATTAAGGGCCCGGAGGCTCAAACACATGAAGAACAGTTGCAGGATTTGGGTATGTCTAATGTAGTCTTGTGAAAAGAAGGACTAGGGGGAGACACGATAGCAGTGTTCCAGGATTTGAGGGGCTGCCACAAAGGAGAAGGGGTCAAGCTGTTTTCCAAAGCACCAGAAAGACAAGACAGACAAGAAACAATAGGTGGAAACTAATCAAGGAGAGAAACAATATGGAACTCAGGAGAAACTTCCTAACCGTGAGGACAATTAATCGGTGGCTCAGCTTTCCTCCAGAAGTTGTGGCTGCTCCATCACTGGAGGCTTTTAAGAAGAGACTGGACAGCCACTTGTCTGGAATGGGATAGTGCTTTACCAGGCGGTTGGATCAGAAGGCGTCCAAGGTTCCTCCCAGTTCTGTTCTGATTCTGAAGCATCTTCCGGGTAAGATAAGTTTATTTTTCAACACGACAAGCCTGGCTCTAATTTCTGGCCATCGGATTCTCCTGATCAATCACTGTTTCCATATGTCTGTGGAGATTCTCAGCTATCCAGGTCATAGTTGCCTCAAAGGTGCTTTTTTGAGGTAGCCGGACTGTTTTTTTGAAGAAGGAGAAGGAGGAGAGGAGGAAGAGGAGAGGAGGAGAAGGAAGAGGGGGAGGAGGAGGAAGAAGAAAAAGAGGAAGAGGAGGAGGAGAAAGAAGAGGAGGAGAAGGAGGAGGAAGAGGAAGAGGAGGAAGTAGTAGTAGTAATAGTACTACTAGTAGTAGTTTCTCTTCTCAACCAAAAAGCTTCACCAGTTATGATGAAAGGATTGGGATTGACCTTTGAGACAGTCTCCATACTTTGTGGTGCTGTGATGGCCGGCCCAAGATGAGCGCAGATCGCTGCAGATACGAAGCTCAAGAGATCGATTCCCGCCACACCCTGGATCTTAGCCACAAAGTTGGATGAAGTTCTTTTTCTTGTGTGGTAAACACGCTTTGTTGTGTTTGCCTCTGCTAAAAACCAGGGCTGCCTTTCTGTCCCACCCTGCTCAAGGGACAATGCCACCGCATCCTGAGGAATTCCAGGGTCCTCTTCTCAGCCAAGCTTTTTTCCAAAGCCTATAAATATCTGGGCCTGTCTGTTTCTAGGAATAGCATCTGGAACAATCTACTTGATGAACTTCAGGAAGTTGGAATGATTTAAGGGCTGTTGAGGGATTGACATGCACAGCACAGCAGAGGAAACGGAGCGGTTCGAATTTCCCCTGAACTCTCTTTTCTTGGTATCTTGGCTCATTTTACCTCTGGAGTTTATTTGTTTCCACCTCTTGGCTGCCAGGAGACCTAACACCCTCACATGTGTACAACACACAAAGTTTTGGACGAGCGACTGAAAGCTCGTATTTTATTAATATGAGCCTCTCCGAATGACATGCATGGAATCATAGACTCACAGGGCTGGAAGGGACCTTGAAGATCTTCTAGTCCAACCTCATGACCAGAGCAGGAGACTCCATACCATCCCAGACAAATGGTTGCCCAATCTTTTCTTGTAAACCTCCAGTGATGGAGCAACCACACCTCTAGGAAGCAAGTCGTTCCATTTTGTTTTTATTAAAAAATATATATATTTTTAACAACAAACAAAAACACAAAACATAACCCATAAAACAACAAATAAAACCTTACTCAGGCAGGGAAAACCAAACACTTAAGAGCCAGTTACCACCCATTCTGTACTAATGCATTTGGTTTTTCCTACCTAAGTGACAGCACTTCAAGGATTGGAAGGCAGCTATCATGTCACCCCTGGTCCTTATTTTCTCTAGACTAGACATACCAAGTTCCCTTAACTGTTCATTTTCTGGCTGAGCCTCCAGACCTCTCCTATCTTTGTCGCTCTTCTTTGCATTCATAGGGACCCAGCTTTCTCCAGATCTGCCGTGGGGTTGGTGGAGGAACCTGGAGGAGTTTTGGATCCAAATTTCTCCAGAGGAAGAAGAACCTCCCCAATAATTTTGAAGGGCAAGCGTCTTCATTAACGGCGGAAGGTAATGACACACAAGTGGGAGGATTCGCCTCCTCAGCTCATTAGTTTTTCCCACTTCTTTCAATTAAAAGAAAATAATAGGAAGCTGGCAAGCTACACCGTGGCAGCCTCACATCCAGGGTGGTTTTTATTTCTGAAGAATCTCTATGACCCACATAGGCTCCAATCATAGGCATCCATAAAATTGCAACATGGTGTTTGATCTCATCCCGTGGCTTTGCTTGGAAATGGAGATTTATCAACTTCATCAGATGGGCTCTTGGTAATTCTCTCAAATATATCGGCATCTGTCTGATTGGCAGCACCCAGCATGGCAGTCATTCAGTGGTGGGATTCCAAATTTTTTACTACCGGTTCTGTGGGCATGGCTTGGTGGCCATGGTGTGATGACCTGCCGTGTAACACAAAGATAACAAAATCCAAAATGTAAATAAATGTCCTTTTATGCCTCCAACTTGGGCACGCTATTCAATAATTCTCAGTTGGAGATAAAACTTATTCAGAAATAGTCTTCAAAAGAAAGCAATACAGCCCGAACTTAATGAGCAGATGAAGGTGGAATAAAAAAACTAAAACAAACTACAATGAAGGAAATTCCAGAACGGACCAGGATAAGTAATTACCAACTTCAAGGACATAACAAGGCACAGTTTGTTGGAAGGATGCCAACCAAGATAACTTCAGCCCAAAATAACACATGCTTTGCTTCTGGCAACATTGTGTTATAATCGTCTCTCTTATATACTATTCTTCCCAACAACAACCAATGTGGGGGAATCATGGCCGCTTCCTCTCTCATAAGCCAAGTTGTCCCCTTCTCTGTTCTTCCCTGTGTGCCCTAGGATGAAGAGGGGATGGGCCTGGTTCTTCCTCTGACTGCCCAGCCAGCCTCTGCCCTTCCCCAGCCTCCTCCACAACTTCCAGCGCCTCACCTCCACTCCCTGTCAGCTGTTCCTCCTCTCCCTCAGAGTCCGACTCCAACAAGGGATAGTGTAAAATCTCCATTCCCTCCCTGGAGGAAGGTTACCACCAGTTCTCCAAATTACTCAAAATTTCTGCTACTGGTTGTCCAGAATTGGTCAGAACCCGCTGAATCCCACCTCTGATGTCATTTTGTGAGATCACTCATGAAACTGGTGACAAAAACTCACAGCTGGACCCATCACCCCAAGTGTTTGTCTGTACCTGATATTAGATAATGATAAAAATATCTGGGCTTGGCTAGTCTAGGGAAGAGAAGGACCAGGGGAGACAGGATAGCAGTCTTTCAATATTTGAGGGGCTGCCACAGAGAGGAGGAGGAGGGGGTCAAGCTATTTTCCAAAGCACCCGAAGGCCACACAAGGAATAAGAATGGATGGAAATTGATCAAGGAGAGAGATTCAACTTAAACTAGTCAGAACAGGTCTTTATCTACAGATCAAGGGAACCTGTCTCCATAGAATGCAGATTAATTTTTCTCAAAAAAGCCAGAGAAAATGACCTTGCTGGCTATTTATTAATGAGATGAATATTGTATAAATGAATATGTATACTGGAAATGTGCAGAAGATAGATAGATAGGTAGATAGATAGAT
>NW_020769384.1:3161521-3176816 GCF_900518735.1 Pseudonaja textilis
TTCTCTCTCCTCTCTCATTTTCTTTCTCTTTGTCTCTCTCTCTCTCTTTCTCTCTTTCCTCTCTCACTCTGTCTCTCTCATTTTCTCTCTCTCACTCTCTCTGTCTTCTCTTTCTTTCTTTCTGTCTCTCTCCTGTCTCTCATTGTGTGTGTGCGTGCGTGTTTTGTATGTGTATTTTCTCTTCTCTTTTCCCTCTCCTTTCCTCTCCTCTCCTCCTCTCCTATCCTATCCTATCCTACCTTTTCCTTCTCTCCTCTCCTCTGCACTTTTTGCCCAAGGAGGGAGAGAAGAAAGAAAGGCAGAATAAAACCTATCTAGGGATAACCCTTGACCTTGTATCCCAAATGTGGATCTCTACAATTCTACCAATGAATGGAATTCTACAATTGTAGAGACCCAGATTTTGAGGTTTTTTTTCAAAGCCTAATGAAATTGTCGGCCTTTTAAACACGAAGGAGGCCAAAATAGAGATCGTGTCAAAGAATGTCTTCTCTACATGCTTTCTAGGGCTTCAGAACTGGACAAAATATTCAAAGTAAGGCCTCCGTGTCATCACTTCTCGTAATCTGGCTACTCTTCCTCTGCTGCCTAGGATTGCATTGGCTTTTGGGGCGGCTGCAACACGCCATGGATTCATACTGAATACAATGGACATTTCCAGAACATTAAGCGAAAAACATTTTAATGTTGCGTTGCATTCTCAGAACTCCCATGGGCCTGCAGACTGTTTTCTTTTACTAATTTGACATATAATGAATTACTTTTTTTTCCCAAAAAGCAGACAAGAAGGATGCTCTCTCTCTCTCTCTTCTCTGTGACGCCTGACATCTCCACTATAATTTTAAACAACAGAATACTGTAAGAAGAAGAAGAAAAACCTTTATAAAAGAGGTTTCCTTATGTCATAGCCCAGAAAATTAGACAAGTCTGGGTTGTTGCTTTTTTAAGAAACAAAGCCATTGTATTTCCAAATTAGGAATCCCAGGGAAAGTTGGCTCGGAGTTGTTGTGGTAGAGCAATCATCCTCAGGATATCTGAAATATCATGGATTTGCCTGTTTCCAAGAAACAAAAGAAACATTCAGATCAAAGGCATCTGTGCAGAACACTTAATTAAGCCAAAGTGGTTCAGCATGTCATAGAAAGCAACCCATTACATAAAGCCAGAGTAAGATTTTTAGTCTGGCCATGTTGTGTAGCAGAGTGATTGTCTCCCAAGGTTTAACCTTTTGTAGTCTACTGGGATGTGGGTGGCTGGGGAATTCTGGGAGTTGAAGTCTTCCCATCCTGAAAGTTGCTGAACTTCTCAACATGGGGGCCATAAGGCACGAACGGATGCGGTTGGGCAAAAAATTGGTGCAGGGTGCAGGATCTCTTACTCCAACTTAGAATTTCCCGTGATCAGCCTGAATAGATCCAGGCTTACATCTGGCAGAGCTGAGACCTGGGTGAATCCGGAGCTGGATCACTACGAGAGCCTCTAAGCCAGATCTTGCAGGAATTCATCCTTCAGGCCACTCCTGGAAGGGTAAATTTAAATTTGGAGAGTTGGTGGCATGTTTATTTTTGGACACACACACACCCCCGGTTGAAATCGTTGGTTTGGTTCACGGGAGATGCACCAAATACCAACATTTGCGAGGGTCTTGGCAAGTTGCAATAATTAAACACTTTTCTGCATTCACAACTGAATCCATTCTGTTTGCCTTGACAAAATAAGTCAATTAAGGGTAGGACTCAATCTGAAATTGCTTTCTCGGTTGCCACCGATAACGAACCCCGATTCTCCCCCACTTTTCCCCGAGGATTCATAGACACCCACTCTTTCCTTCATACCCAATCTTCTCCCCTACCTTCCCTTGGTTGTCGTGTATAGGTAGTCCTCAACTTAAGACCCACAACTGAGCTCAACATTTCTGCTGTTAGGTGAGACAGGTCTTAAGGGAGTTTTGCCCCTGTTTTAAGCACCTGTCTTTGCCACGGTGGTTAAGTGAATCATTATATCAACTCATAAAATATTTCTCTGGTCTTTTTAGAGTTGCCAACGGAAAAAGGGAGAGGGAAGCAGTGCGGCAGCTTGGAAAGCAAAGGTGTATTCCATAAATGTTTTCAGAGATAGTAACTAGGTGACTGAAGTTTCTGCCATACAAAATTCTAACTGGAGAGCATGACTGATGACTCCGGGCTATGGACGTGTCCCATTGGAGAATATGAATCACGATACACCCGGGGTGGGGGGGAAACCAGGGTCAAGGGTGACAATGAATTATGTGCCTCAGAGTCGGCTACACCCAGGCAGTGCTGGCATGTTAACTCCTAATAAATCCTTTTTAAGTTTTGGAAGTTTGGCTCGAGACTCATGGTTTAAATGGGGGTAACTGTCAGAATCCTGACATACGGACTTGAAGATCTAACTGCCTTCTTTCGACTCTAAAATTCAATTCATCAACTAATAATTGCTTATCGTATTATCCAAGGAACAGAACCAAGGGCATTCATTATTTCTGTAGGCAGATCATTCCCAACATACAACCACAAATGGGACAGAGACTTTGGTTGCTAAACGGTGCGGTTCTTAAATGAGTTATCAGGTGACCCGACCAGAGTTCCCAACCGTTTTCACTGCGGTGGTTAAGAGAACCATTAAATGGGGTTAAGTGCCAGAATCCTGACAGCGTTGCTTTCCATTCTTCCTGCAACAGGGCAGGAATATTTCAGCAGCCGATGAGCCACTGTCCCAGTTTCTCCAGGATCACAAGCGTTTGCGCACGCAACGGATCTTGCACGAATCTATTGACTTCCTGGATGTTTTGTGCAGGCAACCTGGTCATTCCATTCTCCGGTTGCAAAAGGCCTGGCTTTCATTAGTGATGTTAATGAACTCGGTTTAGTTCTTCTGCTGCACTTGGCAAAGGTTTCTTGAATGAGTAAGCAACTGCAGCGAGGAAGTCTGATTATTCTGACATTTTAAGCAGCCCATGTCCCAGAGATTGGCAGCCATTTAGAAGTTGGGCTCGTCAGAAAATTAGTTTTCTCCAGCCCCTGGGAGATGTCAAGTTCCTGGAAGGCCCTCTTCTCAATTAGGTTTAGTTTACTTTATGGTCATTGCACCTCGTACAACGAAATCAAACACCATCTTCAGTGCACATCATGACCATGAAAATAAGCACAAACACACATCCTTCACACTCCACACATTGAATTGAAAACCCCTGATACTGCATTCATGTTGCACTATTATACAGTAGAATTCAAAATAGTTCCTGCCCTGGGATAGACGCTGTTTTTCAGCCTATTTGTCCTTGTTTTTATTATTGTCCTGTACCGTCTGCCAGATGGTAATAGTTAAAAAAAAAAGAGCCCAGGATTAGATGGATCTTTGAGAATGTTTTCAACTTTCTTAAGGCAGCGGGAGCTCTAAAGCTCTTCCAAAGAGGGGAGAGGGCAACCCATGGTCTTCTGGGCAATGACATTAACGCTCTGGAGTGCTGTCCTATCTGCCCCTGTGCAATTGGCAAACCATACACAGGTGGAGTAAGTTAAGATACTCTTTGTGGTACAGCGGTAGAAGGTCACCAGCAGTTTTTCATTCAGTCGTTGTTTCCTGAGAAGTCTCAGGTATTAGAATCTCTGCTGGGCCCTTTTGACCAGGGCTGCAATGTGAGCCCCCCCAGGTCAGGTCCTCTTTTAGGGTAACACCCAGAAACTTAAAACTGGCCACTGGCTCCACTCGGTCTCCATCGATAAACAAGGGCTAGATATCTGATCTGTTCCTTCTATAGTCCACTATCAGCTCCTTGGTGTTGAGGACCAAGTTATTGTCCCCACACCACGAAAGCAACCGGTCCACAGGTTGAAGGGTAAAGAGGAGGGTTGTGACAAGGTTCATTCTGGGATTATGAACAGAATAGAGCTGGGAGGGGACTTTAGAGGTCTTCTAGTCCAACCCTCTATTCAAGCAGGAGAACCGATACCACTTCAGACAAGTCACTGTCTCTCTGTTGTCTGTGGAGATTCTCAGTCATCCAGGTTATGGTTGTCCCCAAAGGTCTTTTTTTTTTTTTCAAGAGGCAACTGGACTTTGTGGTTTTTCTTTGAAGACGTTTTGCTTCTCATCCAAGAAGCTTCTTCAGTTCTGGCTGGACTAAAGAACTGAAGAAGCTTCTTGGATGAGAAGCGAAACGTCTTCAAAGAAAAAAACACAAAGTCCAGTTGCCTCTTGAATAAAGGCACCTTTGGAACAAGCGATGGTCCAGTCTCTTCTTAAAAACCTCCAGTGATGAGGTTAGTGGTCCTCATGGTTAGGAAGTGTCTCCTTAATCCCAGGTTGTCCTCTCTTCTTTGTGGTAGCCCCTCAAATACCGGAACACTGCTATCATGTCACCCCTAATTCTTCAGCAGAAGAAATGGGCCGGCCAGGCGGGTGTCAGGGTGTGCGAGGCCTGGCTACACCTGTCCAAAGGTAAGTAGTAGGGTAGCTCCACCCCCTCCTCCTCATCCCCAAACCCTAGCTTAATTTTTACCTGTGCACTCTGGAGTGGGTGGGGTCTTAATTAGGGCTTATTTGCGGATGGGTAGGGCTTATATTGGGCACAGGTGTAAAAATCAAGCTAGGACTTACTTTTAGGGTAGGTTGTATTTTGGGGGAAACAGGGTATCTTTTACTGTGCAGAGTTTAAAGCAAACCTCAACTATGAGGAACGTTTAAAGGCACTTCCAGAAAAGAGGACTATAGAGAGCTGGGTTTTTTTTTTCTTCCTTCTTTGCTACCAACTCCAAACCAGACATTTTTTCCCCCTGTCGCTTTTGTTTCACCCAGGGAGAATTACAGTGTCACGTATCAGTTGCCCAAATTTTGCTATTTCGCTTTTATAACCCTGGCAACGGAAGGTGACCTCTGGGATGTAAATATTACGATCAGGACGTGTGTAACTTACTTGAACGATTGTGTATCTTTAATTTTTAGGAAGAGAGGTTTATCGACGTTTTCGATGTTTGCTTTTTTGTTTCCGAGCAAGCTGGCCTCAGGCTATCGTAAAGTATAATTTAAATTCACCCTGAATCATTCATCAGTTTGGGAAAAAAAGCAACGGGTGAGCAAAACGGGAGATATTGCTGTAATATACAGTACTTCTGTGAAAGAGAGAGGGACGGGGTGGGGAAGAGAGAGAGAGATCTGAATTCAAATTCATATCCCACCGTGGAAATTTCTGCCCAATCATTCAGATTTAGCCCAGCCTAAATCTGCATGATTTCCAGCAGGTTGGGCTGGACTAGAAGACCTTCAAAATCCATTCCAGCTCTATCCTGATTATCAATGAATGAATAAATGAATGAATGATCTCACTACAGCTTAAGTAAACTTTGGTGCTGAAGCAAAGATTAATTGGAAAATGATGGCCTTGGACTGTGTCATAACTTAATGGTGTTACGTGTTGCCTTCTTGCTCTTCTGCTGTTGTAGCTGAGAAGCTGGGAAGTTCTCCCCTAGCCAGGTACAAGTAGAAGCCCAGGATCTGCATCCACAGAATAAGCAGATCAGCCTAAACACCACAGGGCTAATTTAAAAGATGTTGAAATATGCAAAGTTAATGCACACGGCAGTCAAAGAGCCCACGAGATGGATTACAAAATGCAAACTTATCTATATGTATCTCCGCCTCTCGTTTGCTGGCTAGGAGGTCCTCTAAACTTCCATGATGCAGGATATCAATTCCTACTCCATATTTAATTTCTGGGACTTTTTTTTTTCCCCAAATAATAATAATAAGATTTTGCAAAGCGCAAGGGGTGTTGTGCTGTTACTAAGCAACCTCCTTGGTTTAACTCTGCCAAACACTTGAGCCTTTTCATGGATTGGGCTTGTGGGCTCCAATCACACCAGCCTGCTCCCAGAAGTGTCCTTTATCATTCTGTCTTCTTCTGTTTCCTTTGCACAATTAGTTTTATTTCATACGCCATAAATAGGCCGTGGTGAGGACAATACGGAAATTGGTCCTATTGCTGTGCATATAGTGCAAATTTAAGCTGCAGCAGCAACACCGAATACTGTAACGATGGAGGAAAGAGCGAGGATGCCGATCGTATAATTATTTCATCCCCATGAGCTGGAATTAGCAAGGAAGCCATTTTGATCTGCATTTACCCAAATATAAGAGATACACCCAACTAGATAACCCAAGAGGATGGACTCGGTTACAGGGTCATGGGTAGACCAAGTGGGGCAGGGTTCCTGAGAGTTGACAATGATTTGATGGCATGCAATCAATCAGCCAACCAACCAATTAATTAATCAATCAATGAACTGTTGGAAGAAATGTCCATCTGGGTTCAGTTCCAAGTGGGGGAGAAAGACACTGGAAACATGGAGACTGCTTGGAAGGATCGTTTAAGGGTGAACAGGACCACATGGGTTTGAAGTCCTGGGTAGCTGACCACCTGGAGTGGAGAGTGAATGTTTTTTATACCCTCTCTTGGGCTTTGAACTTGAGCTTCCTGTTCCTGTGGCAAGGGCATTTATCCTATTGGTTGCAGTAAGACTTCCATGTGGAGTCATATTTGTCTGAATCAAGTTGGGTGGAACCTTGCTGGGTGATGCAATGAAGGGGCTTGGTTGGGCCACGTAGTGAGCTCTGCTGATAGATCATCCTATTACGTCCTGGAGGGCGAAAGTTTTTTGTCTTGTAGATAGGCTGGTACCAAAATATCTGCTGGGGGCAGGGAACTGGGGTTGAGTTTCTGTTCTTTGTCTTTAAAAAACCTGTTCCTCCTTTTCTCATCCAAGGAAGTATAATATTCTGCCTTTTTAATGTTTCCTAAAATATTTCACTCTTCTAAGCGGGGTAGGTGCTAAACTTTCTTCAGAACTAAATAAGCCAAAGACATTTCCAGGTTAGAATCTGGCTTCTTGCAATGTCCACCAAGCCATATCCTTTTGGTCCCCCCCACCCCCCCGCAAAAAAAGACATGAAACCAACAGTCTAGATTCACCAACCAGGTGCTCCCAGGTGATCTACAAATCCCATCATTCCCTCTGTGGTGGAAGATGATTAGTCCAGTCATAGTCCAGCACATCTGGAGAGGCACAAGCTTAAGGAAATGCTACTGCCTTCCTTGTTTAACTCGATAGGAGGAATTCAGAGGTGATACTGGGTCTAGAACAGCGGTCGCCAACCAGTGGGCTGGGGACCGCTGGTGGTCTGTGAGAAAATTTTGGCGGTCTGCAGAGCAATGTTCCCCCCCCCCCAGAGCAATTAATCCAGGCTGCGCGGGAAAACAAGGCTGCACCACCCACATGGCCTGTGGGAACACAAGGCTTGCATTACTTGCATTGTGAACAACACAAGATAGTGAGGGGAGGGGGGAAAGGGGGGGGGAACTTGCCCTACTCACCCCACACACCTGGCCTGGCCACCAGGCTGCTTCTTTCCGCTTCTTTCTTCTTCTGCTTTTGGCTGCATGCAAGGAAAGCAGCCAAAGTCTTTCTCTCCCCCAAACTTCACCAGAAACGAGTCTTTGGGACCCTGCAAGGCCTCCTGCTCCAAGAGGCTGCACTGGCAAAGACTCATTTCTGGTGGAGTTTGAGGGGAGAGAAAGAAAGACTTCTGCGTCTCCTGCTGCTTTCCTTGCACGAAGCCAAAGGTCTCTCCTCTCTCCCCCTGAGAACGGAGCTGGAGACGGTATCCTGCGATCCCAAATAAACAACGATTGATCGGTAGAAAAACGGGGTGGGGAATTTCCCTGCAGACTTTGGGGGGGATTTTCCCAGGGTCTCTGGCCTGCGGGATTTAAAATGATGAGTTTGATGGTCCCTGAGGTCCAAAAGGTTGGCGACCCCTGGACTAGATGACCTGCAAGGTCTTTTCCAACACTGTGGTTCTATACCCCACGCCCTGCTTGGTTAGTTTCACAGGAGATTCATACTGCTTTAAAAGTTTGCAGGCTGTTCTGAGGACAGGAGCTAGGATGAATGCCCGTATTTCGAGAGGGACAGGCAAATCGTATTTTCTGATTGTCATTTCAACATCAGCCACTCAACCTTCCTTTCCCTTGGAGCTAACTCTTCCCCTGCAGGCAAATAAATTTAGATTCATTCTCTTCTTCCTCTACTCAACTTGAAAATACTAAAATTAAAGGCCCTTCTCTCTGAGAATCATGTAAGAGCTTGAAACCTTGAAAGCGATCTCGGGTTTTATATCTATTGGTCTTAATAATTGAGTGGCATTTCTACAGAAGTACAAACTGGATGAGGCAGTGGGAAATTTAGTGGAACTGCAGAGAATTTGGGGGGGAAAAGATTATAAAATGGCCAAGATATTCATCTACGTGGTTTTTTTTTCCTCCAGTCCCTAATCTTCTAAGGTTCTTTTATGGGACAATTGCCTTGCCAGACAGAAGAATATTAAATCAGGCAAGTGGGCTAATAGAAAGTAAAGTATTTTCCAATAAACCATGAATCCAGAAGCTCTAACAAACATCAAGAAGCCAGTATTGTTCACTGAAGCTTGGTGACATTTTTTAACAAATGCTTTTTGTGCCTTAGTCTGAATTGCAGATTAAAGGGGTAGATTGCATGCGAAGTAAAATACTTTTAAAATCTGTCTGTGGAAGGAATAGAAATCAGCGATCTTCTTTGAATGAAGCTCAGTGCTTGGAATACAGCATCTAATTCTGGTTACCATAGTACGAAATAGATTGTTGAGACCCTAGAAAGAGTACAGAGAAAAGCAACAAAGATGATAGAAGGGTCTGGGGTCACCAACCTTGACAACTTTAATACTTGTGGGCTTCAATTCCTAGAGTTCCTCAGTCAGCCATGAATGATAGAGTTGGAAGAGACCAGAAGAGTCATCTAAACCAGGGGTCTCTGACCTTGACAACTTTAAGACTTGTGGACCAACTCCCAGAATTCCTCAGTCAGCCATGAATGATACCACTCTATAAAACCATAGTAAGACCACACCTAGAGTACTGCATCCAGTTTTGGTCACCACATTATGAAAAAAGATGTTGAGACTCTAGAAAGGGGGCAGAGAAGAGCAACCAGGATGATTAGGGAATTAAAACATACGATGAACGGTTGCAGGAACTGGGCCTGGCTAGTCTAGGGAAGAGAAGGACCAGGAGAGACAAGATAGCAGCCTTCCGATATCTGAGGGGCTGCCACAGAGAGGAGGGAGGGGGTCAAGCTATTCTCCAAGGCACCCGAAGGCCAGACAAGGAATAATAATGGATGGAAACTGATCAAGGAGAGAGATTCAATCTGGAAATAAGGAGAAACTTTCTGACAGGGAGAACAATCCACTAATGGAACAGAAGTTGCCTTCAGGAGTTGTGGGAGCTTCATCCCTGGAGGTTTTCAAGAAGAGACTGGACTGCCCTCTGTCAGGAATGGTGTAGGGTCTCCTGCTTGGGCGGGGGGGGGGGGGGGGGATTGGACTAAATGACCTTCAAGGTCCCTTCCAACTCTGTTAATGCCTTAAAGAGACTGGACAGCCATTTGTCCAGAATGACATAATTTTCTTTCACCAATAAGGATCTCTATTTTCATTTGTCTTGAAGTATACCCGTAACAATCCTTCAGGTGAACTTATATATACTGGAAGGAGGCTGAATATTGTAAACGTATTTCTAGATGCAAGGTCAAGAAGAACCTGCTCATTCCCGGAGTGTAAGAAAAGGTCCAAAAGGCAAGGAATCCAGAATAAATCATCCTTTAAGCCTACTCATTTTGGTAATGTTTCTCTCCTTTTCTGTTCCATGAAGATGTACGCAGAATAATTCAGTTATTTGCGGAGAATAATGGAGGAGGCCCTCAAATTCAGGCTCCATGTGCTGTTATTTGTTTCTTTCTGATGGAATAAAATAAACTCGCGCGTGTGGTTTAAGAACAAAAAGAGAATTCAACGTTCTTTTTTTTTTTTTTCCGCCTAAGGAGGGGGAAATTTCTCCCGCCCATTTTTGTCATGAACCCAGATAATCAGATAAAGCCAACCCACACCCCCGTCTGTTCCTAGTGGGAAACTAATAATATGAAACACAAGAAGTTATTGTAAGAAAATTGCCTGGAATCTTTTCGAAGAGAAGATGGAGTGTCTCTTTTGTGAAGCTGGGTTGAGTTGGTGCACTTATTTTCGTTTTTTTTCCCCCTACAAGTATTTTCATTGAATGTTTCTGCCCCTAACGCAATGAAATTCAATGCAGAGAAAAGTAAGGATTTACACTTAGGTAGGAAAAAAAATACATGTATAGAACTTGGCTCAGTAGACTTCCTCATTAACCAAATGGAGAAGTTTTTATTTTATTTATTTTTATTTATTTGATTTGCCAATCGCTCTCAAGATAATAGGTATAAGAATAAACATGAGTAAGAATACAGGAAATAGGTACGAATAAATGGGGACAATAAGACAAGGACGAGAGGTATGATGGTGCACTTATGCATGCTCCTTATAGACCTCTTAGGAATGGGGTGAGGTCAATAGTGTATAGTTTAAGGGTAAAGGAATTGGGGTTAGAGGATGTAATAATAGAATATTTATTCTTTACTGGCCAAGTGTGATTGGACACACAAGGAATTTGTCTTTGGTCGATATAAATTGTAAGGATACAAGCGACAAAGTTACAGTCATACAGTCGCAAGTGGGAGGGGATGGGTGATAAGGAGTGATGAGAAGATTAACAGTAATAGTAGCGCCGACTTTGTAAATAGTTGGACAGTGTGGAGGGAATTATTTGTTTAGTCAGGTAATGAGTTCCAGGCATTGACCACTCTGTTTCTGAAGTCATACTTTCTGCAAATCAAGTTTGAAGCGGTTTACTTTGAGTTTGTATCTGTTGTGTGCTCTTGTATTGTTGTGGCTGAAGCTGAAGTATTCATTGACAGGTGGGACATTGCAATGTATGATTTTATATATTATACTTAGATTGGACCGAAGGGGGCATAGTTCTAGGTCTAGAATTTCGGCATGAGGTATTCTGCAACGAGTAGAGGAGTGGAGAACTCTTCTTGTGAAATATTTCTGGACTTTTCAACTGTGTTAATATCAGATACATAATGCGGGTTCCAGGCTGATGAGCTGTATTCAAGTATTGGTCTAGCAAATGTTTTGTATGCTCTAGTTAGTAGCGTGATATTTTCAGAGAAAAAGCTACGTAAGAGAAGGTTAACAACTCTTAATGCCTTTTTGGCTATGTAGTTACAGTGGGCTCTAGCATTTAGATCATTAGAGATGAGTACTCCAAGGTCCTCGACAGAGTTTGGATCGTCAGCAAGGTCTTGACTATTCAGCCTGTATTTTATTTTCTGATATTTTTTGCCAATATGTAGGACAGAGCATTTATGTATTGAGATTTGAAGTTGCCATTTGTTTGACCATTCTGATACATAGTCGAGGTCTTTTTGAAGGGTAGCAGTGTTGTCTGTGGTGTTGAATAGCTTTACATCGTCAGCAAAGAGAAGTAGGCTATTCTGTTGCGAGCAGAGGAGCGCAGTATTCTTCTCGTGAAATACTTCCTCTGTACAATTTGTTATGTTGTGTTACAGTAACAAAAAGCAAAGGATGGACTTTTGTGTTCTTGGTCACCTCTCATAGTGAAGCCATCCAAGATGTTGTATGCCTTCTGGTCAATGTGCTTTTTTTTTTTTAAATGATGTCCATCAAGGAAGTCATGTTGTCAACATCCAAGCATCCCACGAACAGTCATTTAGCATCCTCAGTATGGTCTCAACGGCTCAGGAAAGTTGTCAATCATCATGACAGGGTGCTAAACATGCTTGTTCTCAGCTCTTTTGGTCCAATGACCCGTCTCAGCCCTGTTCAATTATTTTTGTTTCTGATTCCTTTCCGGCGCATTTGCCAAAGGAGTGCTGGAACCGTCTCTGATTAAAGAGCTACAAATAAATGTAGATTCCATGTTTGTTTTGGAAAACCATCAAGGAGATGAAATATTTTTTTTAAAAAAAAATGTTTCTAGAGTTAGAGATGAAGTTCGCCCTCCAAAAGAATTCATGGAAGGACAAATACTTGGCATAATCAATCGAACAATCTGAATAGAGCCGGAAGGACTTTGGAGGTCTTCTAGTCCAGCCCCCTGCTCAAGCTAGAGATCCTATACCATTTCAGACAAGTGATTGTCCAAACTCTTCTTTAAAACCTCCAGGCCAGGGAAGAAGCAACCACAACTTCTGGAGGCAAGCTTCAAATGGTTAATTGTTCACACAGCTAGAAAGTTTCTCCTCAATTCCAGGTTGCTTCTCTCCTTGTTTAGTGTCCATCCATTGTTTCTTGTCTTGCCTTCTGGTGCTTTGGAAAATAATTTGACCCCTTCCTCTTCTTTGGGGCAGCCCCTCAAATGTTAGAAGACTGCTATCATGTCTCCCCTAGTCCTTCCTTTCACTAGACTGGCCAGACCCAAATCCTGCAACTGTTCTTCGCATTTCTGGCTCTTCTCTACCCTCTTTTTAAGGCTGGAAGACTTCAAGAAAAGATTGTCCAACCGTGTCACCAGGAATGGACTAAGAACTCCTGCCTTGGGCGAGGGGGGAGGGGGTGGACTCAAAGACCTCTAAAGTCCCTTTTCCAGCCCTGTGATTCTGTCATTCTATGACTCAGCCTTGGGACCAGGGGTGAGATTCTACCTGGTTGGACCAGTTCTATAGAACCGATTGTTATGATTCTGCCCAGTTTGGAGAACCAACAAATCGTGCCACTGACTGGTCCCTCCCCTCCCCGCCCACTCACTCCTTACCTGGCAAACTTGCCTGCTAAGTTGCTATTTTTCCTTTTTTCCCCCTCTGACCATCAGCTGTTCTGCTCTGCTGGGAGATTTAGATTAGCTAAAAAGCCGGAAATCATTGGATTTCTTGCTTTCTAGCTAATCTAAAAGCAGAGCTGAACCTTCCTTAGGACTGAAGCTTCTATTTTTTTCAGTGCAGACTCAGGTAGCAGATTGCAGAAAAATAGATCTCTGAGCGAAACTGTGATTCTGCGAGCAACTCAACCTGCCTGCCTGCTTTGCCTGCTTTGGGGTAAAAGTTGCTCTTTTTTTTATAAACAGTTCAATATTTACATAAAGATTTACAATATTTACATACAAGCCATGTCCAGCCAGTCAGGTGACCACCAAGCCACACCCACAAATTAGGCCACACCCACAGAACCGGTTGTTAAGACATTTGAATCCCACCCCTGTTTGGGACCGCTGAAGTGCACGGAAACAAAGAAGCAACGGTGATGTTTCGTTCTCCTGCTCCCACTAAGGGCCACTCCTAAGGCTTTGGCAGTTGTGGGGTGTTCTGTTTGTCATTAATCTGAGTGTCCTTGGCAGCTGGCTTTTTTCAGTTGTATGCACAGGCAATTTCTTCAGTGGACAACTCAGTTTTTAAAGCCAATTAGTGCTAGCCAAGAGGAGCTTGTTCAGCCACACCAGTAGCTTCTCTCAAAACTAATGCTTCCCTAGTGACATTTCCTGACAATTAATTACCATTAGTGGAAGGGACTGTGTAGCATCGTTGGTGGCCACTTCTGCCTCGGCTGATGAGATGGATTTTGCATTTTCATGATGCTGCTTGATATTCCGGCGGAAGTCATTGTCAACAAGTCCTTTGGATCTTCCCTGTTTATACATTCATTCCAGTCCTTTTGCCGTTTCCCTCCGTTGCCCTTTCCCGCACTCGAAGCTGCTCAGATTCCAGTTTGAGTAGAAGAATTGCTCAAAATTACGGCTAGGAATGGAGTGCGGCACTTTTCATTCTGCTTATTATGCATCCGCGTCTAAAGGGTTGTGTCCTCACCAAGGGTTTGCTTTCTTTTAAAAAAATAAAATTAAATTAAATCACTTATAATTAGAATATTCTTTCTCCGGTCATGCATTTCCTGATTTTATTCTTCTGTCACGTCCTCGCATTTGGGCAGCAGGTTTGAGAAAACCCTGGGGACAAAAGCTAGAAGGAGTTAGTATTGCACGCTCTCCTTTCCAAAGAAGGCCCGAAGATCTGCAATTGGTCGATAAGACTTATTTACCTGTGACATATAAGGTGCCTATAAATAAATATAAGCCCACTTTATTTGCCGAAGAAAGCTGTTTGTTGGCAAAACTTCCCCAGGAAGAAAAAAAAGTGCCAAGATAATAACCATGATCTGACAATCAACATCATGACCATTTTTCATATGTGGTTGTGGCTATCATCTTAATTTTTACACACACACAGGAAGGGGGGGAGGGAGAGACAGAGAGAGGGAGGGGGAGAGAGAGAGAGAGAGGAGAGATACAGAGAGAGAGAGAGAGAGAGAGAGAGACAAGAGAGAAAGAGAGGGAGAGGGAGGGAGAGAGAGAGACAGAGAGACACCGAGAGCGAGAGCGAGGGAAGAGAGACAGAAAGAGAGAGAGGAGAGACAGAGACAGAGAGGGAGGAAGAGAGAGAGAGAGAGAGACAGAGGGAAGAGAGGGAGAGAGACAGAGAGACAGAGAGATAGAGGGAAGAGAGACAGAAAGAGAGACAGAGAGACAGACAGAGACAAGAAAGACAGAGAGAAAGACAGAGGGAGGGAGGAAGAGACAGAGAGAGACAGAGGGAAGAGAGACAGAAAGAGAGAGAGAAGAGAGAGAGGGAGGGAGAGAGACAGAGAGAGAGACAGAGGGAAGAGAGACAGAAAGAGAGAGAGAGAAGAGAGAGAGAGAGCGACAGAGAGAGAGAGGGAGGGAGGGAGAGACAGAGAGAGAGAGAGAAGAGAGACGGAGGAAGGGAGAGAGACAAAGAGAGACAGAGTGAAGAAAGACAGAGAGAGACAGAGGGAGGGAGGGAGAGACAGAGAGAGACAGAGAGAGACAGAGGGAGGGAGGGAGAGACAGAGAGAGACAGAGGGAAGAGAGACAGAAAGAGAGAGAGGGAGGGAGAGACAGAGAGAGAGAGAAGAGAGACAGAGGGAGGGAGAGAGACAAAGAGAGACAGAGTGAAGAGAGACAGAGAGAGACAGAGGGAGGGAGGGAGAGACAGAGAGAGAAACAGAGAGAGACAGAGGGAAGAGAGACAGAAAGAGAGAGAGAGAAGAGAGAGAGAGAGAGACAGAGAGAGAGAGAGGGAGGGAGGGAGAGACAGAGAGAGAGAGAGAGAAGAGAGACAGAGGGAGGGAGAGAGAGAAAGAGAGACAGAGTGAAGAGAAACAGAGAGAGACAGAGGGAGGGAGAGACAGAGAGAGAGACAGAGGGAAGAGACAGAAAGAGAGAGAGAGAAGAGAGAGAGAGAGACAGAGAGAGAGAGAGAGAGGGAGGGAGGGAGAGACAGAGAGAGAGAGA
>NW_020769384.1:3203639-3213885 GCF_900518735.1 Pseudonaja textilis
ATAATAATAATAATAATAATAATAATAATAATAATAATAATAATAATAATAATAATAATAATAATAATAATAATAATAATAATATAATTGGACCCTCTCTTCTTTGTTGGCAGCCGCTCAAATACTGAAGTTCTGCTATCATGTCACCCCTAATTCTTCTTTTCTTCAGACTAGCCAGACCCAAATCCTGCCGCCGTTCTTCATACATTTTAGTCTCCAGGCCTTTGATCCTCTTAGCGGCTCTTCTCTGGACTTTTTCCAAAGTCTCAACGTCTTTTTTTGTAGTGTGGTAACCAAAATTGGTTGCAGTATTCCAGGTGTGGCCTTACTAGGGTTTTGTAAAGCGGTAGTAACACTTCACGTGATCTTGGTTCTGGGCCTCTGTTTATACAAGCCAGGATTGTATGGTATTCTGTTAGCGACTCACCCATAAAGCTATTGTGGTGTTGCTCAGACCTGGCCAGTTTCTGATCTGTCTGAACTTCTTGGAGTTAAAAGTTGCCAGGTTTTGAGAAACGCTGAGCCTATACGAGAAAATGCCAGAAAATCATTGTCTCCTAAGGCCGGAAGGGACCTTTAAGGTCATCTAGTGCAACCCCCTGCCCAGTAAGGCAGACCTTATTCCATCTCACACAAAGGGCTATCCAGCAAAGCTGGCTGGGGAATTGTGGGAGTTGAAGTCCGTCAGGCTTAAAGGGGCCGAGGTTGGAGGACTTAAAGGGACCGAAAGAAGGGAAGGAAGGAGAGAAAGAGGCAGGAAAGGAAGGAGAGAAGGACCGCCTCCTCCCTTGGGCAGCGGGCTGGACTAGAAGATCTCCAAAGTGCCTTTCAACCCCATGCGAATGAAGGAAGGGACGGACAGAGTGAGGGAGGGAGAGAGAGAAGGAGGAAGGAAGGAGGACCAGTCTCCTCCCTTGGGCAAGGGGTTGGACTAGAAGACCTCAAGGTCTGTACATCTAACCTCTTCTTCTGATATCATTCGAGCTTAGGCCCCTGTAAATCCAAGGTCACCAAGCAAGGTACTTCAGATCTGGCTAGCCTGCCAGGTGGGAGCCGGGATGGTGTGTAGGCAGCTGCATTCAGCCAACACCTGCCTGAAGCTGTTGTGAACAAATAGTTCCTCCTGCCCCTCCGCTTTTCCCTTGCATTCTATGATGATAATGTGGTCTCCATTCTCTTGCAAACACGCACAACACGTGGAGGAGACCAGGAGTGGGAAGGAAAAGAGACGAAAGGTTTTTATAGAGGAAGTGGGAGGGTAGCATTTTTCTGGGCTCTTCGAGGTTGGAAGAAAAGTGGATTTTTTTGTTTTTAATACGTTGCTGGCCAGTTAGGAGAATTTATAGGTGGGTTTGACCTGATCCCCACCAAGCGTGGTGGTGCTAAAGCTCACAGGCTGTAACACGATCTTCAGTAGGCTGCTGTTAAAATGCCTTCATTGTCGTTTTAACAGAGAAAGGGAGCTAAGTGGCACCGCTTCCTGTTGTGCAGCTGTATGCGGGTTTTTTTTTCTGTACCGTTTTTATTGTGTGTACGCGTATAGGTGATTTTCTGAAAGGCCCAGAACGAAAAAAAACAACCCTGGAAGGGAGGTGGAAGTAGCAGGGACGTATCCAGGAATTGGGGATCAGGGTGAGAAAACCCAGAATTAAAGTTTGTGGATGCCAGATTTCTATACAGGTAGTCCTCGACCTACAAAACTTCATTTAGCGACTGTGTCAGCATTCCAGCAAACCCTCCTCCAACCAATAACTCCGAGACAGACATATTCTCAAAAGTTGATGTGGATAGTTACTGGCACATCTGGGGAATCCCGAATCTGAAAAAATTTGGGTTTCCTTGCAATAAGTAAAAGAACTACAAGTCCACCCCCTGCACCCATCATCGCATCACATGCCCCAATCACAATCTGTCCTTACTTGAGATGTCACCTCAACCCGGTGCAGAAATCACATGACCTTGAATTAGAAAAAGAATGTTGTTCTGTCTAACTACATAACACTCCAAGAAATTCCCCCCTCCCACTTTTCCCAGGCTCAAAATGTGGCACCGTGGGAGCAACTGGTCTCAATATGGCTTCAAAAACGGACAGACTGTTCGAAGTCACCACAACACGGTAAAAAGTGACCCGAGGCCATTTCTCACACGGACGGCCATTTTTTTCACGCTCATGACCGTTGCCGCAGCCCCACGGCCATGCGATCCAAATTCGGGCGTCTGGCAAACGTGTTATTTTTCCAAAAGTACATGAAAGGGTTAAAAAAACACAACGCAAACCTTTGGACTACTTGATGGATTTCGGCTGGAGGCGTTCTACTGCAGCAAAACATTCTTTGTCTAATGCTATTGTTCAAAAAAAACAATAGTTTGTCAATTTTGTTATTTCCACGTGACCCATTAAAGTTATTGGATTCTCCTTCAGGTGCAAACTTTGACCATGGACTTGGGGCTCAACCTGGACACCGTCAGACCAGTTTTGGGGAAATACCGTTCCTTTGTGGGGCGCTGCTGCCAAAAATGCACCTCGAAGAGTTGGGTGAGGAATTGAAGGGAGGGGAAAACCTATTTGTTTTTTCGTTCGGCGTTTTCCGTTTTTATTGGGTTCCCACGCCGCTGATGAGCCAATTTGGAAAGAAGTCAATTTCCTTGAATTCCTGTTGCTTCCTTTAAAAAAGAATAAATCTTTAGAATTGGGGAGGGACAGTTAACACAAGCCAAAACTGGTCTCTCTCTCTTTTTTTTTTGGTATGTGTGTGCCTGTATGTTTATTTTTATAACATCCTTCAAATTTCCAGGAATAAGTCTTCCGAAGCCATCAACAAGGAGAAATTAATGCAGAGTGTCAGGATTCCAACAATCGCTCTAATTAAATCATGATTCTCCAGCCAAACTTCCATAAACTTCAAAGGATTCATTAGAGGCGACATACTGGCACTGCCCTGTATGCAGCCAACTCTGGCATACATCATTTACAGTCCCCTGTGACCCTGTTCCCCCCACCAAAAAAAATCCAGTGTGTCATAAATCAGATTCTCCAATTGAGCAGGGTGTCATCAATCACGTTCTCCGATTAAATACATTCGCAGGCAAAAGCTCCGTTAGTTTAGTTACAACCTTTTAAAGATAAGAGTTGGAATGTATTTTTGCTTTCAACTGCTCTTCCAGATTTTCCTCCTTCTCCCCTCCGCCCCTTTTTATGGCAACTACTAAACAGGCATAGGAATGTTTTATGAGTTGACACAGAGAAATACTTCCACTTATGACCATTGGCTTAACAACGTTTGAAAGTTGCAACAGTTTGAGAAAGAGCGACTTACAACCCCGTCTCAAAGTTACAACCAATGTATCACCACCCCCCACAATTAAATGTTCACAATTCAGGCCCTTGGCCACGGCCTCGCTTTTATGACAGTAGCAGCGTTGGGTGGTCACGATTTCCAGCCAGCTTCTGAGAAGCAAAGTCAATGGGGAAGCCAGGTTCATTTAAAGACCACACGATTTACTTAATGGCCACGTGGTTCTCTTAACCACCGCAGTAAAAATGGTTGGAAACTCTGGTCAGGTCACCTGATAACTCGTTTAAGAACCACACCGTTTAGCAACCAAAGTCTCTGTCCCCAGTTGTAGTTGTACGTTGGGAATGATCTGCATATAGAGATAATGAATGCCCTTGGTTCTTTGGATAATAGGATAAGCAATTATTAGTTGATGAATTGAATTTTAGAGTCGAAAGAAGGCAGTTAGATCTTCAAGTCCGTATGTCAGGATTCTGACAGTTACCCCCATTTAAACCATGAGTCTCGAGCCAAACTTCCAAAACTTCAGAAAAGAATTTATTGGGCGTTAAACATGCCAGCACTGCCTGGGTGTAGCCGACTCTGAGACATGTAATTTATTGTCACCCTTGACCCTGGTTTCTCCCCCACCCCGGGTGTATCGTGATTCATATTCTCCAATGGGACACGTCCATAGTCCGGAGTCATCAGTCATGCTCTCCAGTTCGAATTTTGCATGGCAGGAACTTCAGTCACCTAGTTACTATCTCTGAAAACATTTATGGAATATGCTTTCGTTTTCCAAGCTGCCGCACTGCTCCCCTCTCCCTTTTTCCATTGGCAACTCTAAAAAGACCATAGAAATATTTTATGGAGTTGACACCGTATCTAGAATAACTCTTGATTAAAATGTTTTGGACAAAGATTGTTTTAGCCTTGGTTTGAGGCAAGGGGAGGCTTAAGGTTTTTCCCTATTAAATTTGTTTTGTTTTTTTCTTTTAAGCAGTTTTTCTTTTAAATTGACTGGGGGATTCTGGGAGTCCACACATCTTAAAGTTGGCCAAGATTGGGAACTCCTGTCCTGGAGCATCTGGCCTATCCCTTACGGAGAGAGAAAACTCAGCTGCCTTGTTCTGGGTTAGGAAGCTCTTAATGAAGACGAGGCCAGGATCGTTGGTAGTTGTGTTGTGTTGTGTTTGTCTCCTGTAGATGGGAGAACGAAGGAAGGCTCTTGACTTTGGAGGGGTAGAAGAGCTGCTGTCTTTAAATTGTGTCTCTTTTTGATCTTCAGGGATGTTTCTTTCACAAGCGCCTAGCTTCCATGGGCTTTTGCAATGCGATCAACATAACAGAAGAAAACACCAGGTGAGTTGAAGAGAGGAGAAGTGGATGACCCCAACGTATTTGTTTCCTACTCATTGTGATGACCCAAAGGGGCGTGGCACAAAGGCAACACAGTCAGATAATCCGTAGGAGTCCCTTTATTAGCTCCATCTTTGCCCGCAATGTCCTGGTTACCTTCTGGGCTGGAGAAAAACTCTCCCAGGAACAGCCTTTGGCTGCAGAGGATCAAGTCCAAAATGTGGTCAACACAAACTGTAACTATAAGTCCAATCAAGGCAAAATGAGATAATTAGTCCAGCAGGGCAAGAGAAGGAATTCCAGACATAGACATGAAGGAATGGCAGGAATTCAACATGGTTGGAAGGACGCCAGGAATGCAGATAACCAAAGTCAACACAAGATAAACTCACGTTTGTTCCCAGAAGATTGACACACTCAACATGCATCTCTTTTAAACTCTCTTCCCAGGTGTGCCTAATGAAGGGAATCAGGGCCCTTTCCTCCCCCGTAAGCCATGCAACCCATGTTGCTCCCTTCTCCGTTCCTCCCTGCGTGCCCTAGGATAAAGAGTGGGTGGGCCTGGGCCTTCCTCTGAACTCCCTCTCCCCTGTTCTACCTCACCCGTGCTCTGCCCAGCTGGACTTTGCCCTTTCCCAGTTTCCTCCACAGCCACCGGAGCCACACCTCCCACTCCCTGCCAGCTGTTCCACCTCTCCCTTGGAATCGGAGTCCAACAGGGGTATGACAAAGCCAGTTTTAACCCTCTCAATGAACACTTAACCATTCTGCCCGCCCCGCTTATGTCAGTGGGGTGCCTAGGATTAAGCAGTAATTCTTCATTAATCTTCCGTCGATGAGAACATCTGGGTTCTTCTTTCGAAGACTGCAGGGTTTGGCTTAGATCGCTGACTCTTGATTTTTCTTGGGGTTTTTTTCCCCCTCTCCTCTCCTCTCCTCTCCTCTGAATTAATACGGTGTGCAGATAACAAAGCTCTCTCCCTCCTAGGAACTGAGTGAGGATTAAAGACTTTATTCTCATTAGCCTGGTTCCTAATTACTTTAATTGCACTTCACGAGGTTCCTTTGAAATACCGAATTCCCTATAAAGTGTTCAGTCTTCTTAACAGCAGGGAGGAGAGGAAAGATTTGTTGGATACCAAAGCGAAGAATGGGGGGGTCCCTACCCCCCCTTTTCTTTCCAAATAGGAGGCCATCCACTTGGGCCCTTCTCGATCTAACTGGCATCCTTGGATTTGGGGGGTCCCAGCCTTTTCTTTGCATCAGCCGGGTTATGGAAGGTGGGGGCTGGGGAAGGTTAGTGTCCTGACCTAGACCTTCCCGAGATCATGAAGCCAGGACTCCTCGTCCCGATAAAAGCCCTTTTATTTAGGTCAAAGGGAATTCCTCTCCAGCAAAATCCCGGCAAACCGTCTTTCATGAGGTTTCACAACTACAGACGTTTATCAGGCTTGGAGAGCTGCCGGGCTGGCATCTTCCAAACGCCACTCTGTAGCAGCAATGACTTGGCAAGAAGTCAGGAACAGATCTTCACCCTCATGAATTGAATTAATTGTCTCCTGCAAAGCCTCACTCTCCTTTTGCTCCTCTTTATTCCCTATGGGAGGGGCCATTCATTGTCCACCTGTGGCTTTACTCCCGAGTCAACCCTTGTTCCTTAACTGTTTCCTTCTCCTGGCAGCTGTGTGCATGTGCACACTGGGAACAGGCTCCAGCTGTTCTTCTTCCCCACTGATCTCTGACTCTGAAGGCAGCTGATAACTGTCGGACGGACCTGGCCCCATCTCTGCCTCCGATGCAGAGCCCTTGTCCGAGCCTTCTCCAGGACTGGCCCATGTTCCTCCCCAACCTCCTCACTGTCCGAGTCTGCCGCCAGCTCCGTTGGCGACTGGCGGGCCACAACAGTTAGATCTGAATAACGTTATCCCATCGCATCAGAGTGTATTGGCTTTCTTATAGTGGGGTGTATACCCGTGTTGCATTTCTTCATTTTTAATCTGTGGCAAACAGGCCCATGGAGACCACAACAATCTAGGACAGGGTGTCTTCAAACTTGGCAGCTTTAAGACTTGTGGACTTCAACTCCCAGAATTCCTCCTCCAGTCACATTAGCTCAGGGATTCTGGGAGTTGAAGTCCACAAGTCTTAAAGCTGCCAAGTTTGAAGGCCCTAGATCTTCTAGAACCTAATAGAATAATAGGATTGGTTGGGTTCTTGGAGATCTTCTAGTCCAGAGGTCTCCAATCTTGGCCACTTCAAGACTTGTGGACTTCCAACTCCCAGAATTCCTCCTCCATTCACGTTAGATCAGGAATTCTGGGAGTTGAAGCCCACAAGTCTTAAACTGGCCAAGTTTGAAGGCCCTTGATCTAGACCCCTTTCAAAGGACAGGCTTAATCTATGTGTGTGAGCTTCATCCAGGCTTCCTTGACAATCGTCCTGGTGAATAATCTGTGGCCTGGATGACTTCTAAGAAAAGAATCCACGTTGGGGATTGCTGCTCCTAACTGATGTGGTTCTTTGTTCCCAGGTACAGAGGCTGGCTTGTAAGGAGGCTGTGTCACTTCCTGACCGTGTGTGAATGGAGGGTTTCTGCTGAAATGCCACCCGATCTCCAAGAAAGGCTCTTTCGCGCCCCAAGGTAACTGCGGTGAGATAAGAGGCTTCACTTGGGGCCTAGGTCACAAACGTTGGACATCCGTGGATTGATCTACTGATTTCATTTTTACTTTGGTTGATACTCCGTGCCTAAAAAGACTCAGGTGGCTTATGGAACACATCAAGCCCAAGGTTAAAGTTCACCGAAAGCAAAAGTCACATCTAGCTATCCTGATGCCAACCAGATTTGGGGATCGTGGGATCTTCCCGAAATGCTTTCCCGGAAAGGCACCTTGCCAAAATGTAATCAGAATAATACATCAGAGTTGGAAGGGACCTCAGAGATCTTCTAGTCCAACCCGCTGCTTCTCCAAAGCCCCGAAGGCAGGACAAGAAGCAACGGGTGGAAACTAACCAAGGAGAGAAGCAACTAAGAACTAAGGAGAAATTTCCTGAAAGTTAGAATAATTAATCAATGGAACAACTTTGCCTCCAGAAGTTGTGAATGCTCCAATGCTGGAAGTTTTTAAGAAGAGATTGGATAACCATTTTGTCTGAAGTAGTGTAGGGTTTCCTGCCTAGGCAGGGGGGTTGGACTAGAAGACCTCCAAGGTGTCCCTTCCAACTCTGTTATTCTATTCTATTCTGCGGATTCTCACAATTTCCTGGGGAAGAGCCTCCGGTTGCCACGCCATGCTTCTTGAATCTACGATAGCGAAGTTACAAGGCCGGCTGTGGCGACCAAGATTTGTAAAATGGTTCAAAAAAAGAATCCCTCGGTGATTGAGACCGTCTCGATAGGTGACACGGAAGATGGCGGCGTGTCCCTTGTGAATGGTTTTAATGCACCGTGGAAAGTGGGAGCCTGCCATTTCGAGGAAAACGTCATTGGGAATTGCGTAGATTTGTGGTTGTTGTTTTTTTTTAACAGGCAAAAGTGACTAATGCAAGGTAGCGTTGTCGTTTTTACAAAGGGCTTTAAAAATGCATATTATGGAAACTGCAGGGCCAAAAAGACTTAAGAAAGAAATGCAGATACTAAAAGCCTAAGCTACACTGGAGAAGGGGTGGAAATGAACACCCACACACACGCCACACACAGAGAGAAACAATGACGCCAGTAGGCCTTGATTTGCTTGTGTTGGGATGAATGTGTATGGTCAGATGCCGTAAAAGTCCCTCTCTTTCCTTATTCCCTGGAAAAAAACAGGTTTGTTTTCTCCTGTAATTCTACCCATTACTGACCCAAAAAACATTTTTGTTTCAGATGGTTAGTGCTGTTTGTTTTTTTTGCCTGCAAAGAATAATTAAATCTCTCTTTTTTTAAAAAAAAAAACTTTTATTTCCCTTTGCTTGGAATTATTTTACCCAAAAAAGGCGAGGGGGTCATATTAATGGGCCATCGTAAAGCTGTCTCTACAGATTCATTGGTTTAAAAAAATCATATACTGTATATCTTAAATGGATTATCTTTCTCTCTCTTTTGTAAAGCCATGTATCCCTTGGGGGACGAAGTTTGCCTTTTCCGGGAATTTTTTTTTTTTAAAAAAAAGCTCCTTATGTTTTCCAACATCCCAAATAACTGGATCAAATTGAAAAGAATTCTATGATGTCATTTTTGTTCCCCCAAGCCCCAGAGAGGGGCCTTTTAAATAAAACACAAATATTTTATGGTTTTTAAATTGCATTGCTGAAGGTTTTTAGCCTTTGGAAACCTCTCGTGTAAAAGAATAATAATAATAAATGTCAAGGAAAATATCTTTCCATCTGACCTTCCTCTCCAGAAGAGGCTGCAGGAAGTTAGAAAGAGCAAGTGCAGAAACCTACAGAGTGCGTCATATTTCTCACAAGGGATTCTGCCGTGTGACTTACGCATCCATTTTGCCCAATTTCTGCAGCAAAATGCCATTCAAGAACCCTATCTTTTATTTTTGAAGTTTTTAGCCTTCTTTTTTTTTTCTTTGATCGGGGTGGAAGGAAACGATCAATATCTGGCTCTGGGAAAAATTCTGATTGGCGTTTTGTCCAATGATGTGGCCCCTTGGGTAAATTTGGCTAATCTTGGAAACGGCTAAAAGAATCGGACAGGCTTCGTAGCTTGGATTGGAGACCAAGCTACTGTTCCATTGGTTGATTGTTGAAAATTCCTCCTTATTTCCAGGTTGAATCTCTCCTTGATAATTAATTTCCAATTTTCCATCCATTATTCCTCGTCTGGCCTTCGGGTGCTTTGGAAAATAGCTTGACCCGCTCCTCTCTGTGACAGTAAATCCCCAGGCTGCAAGTTAGTCTGGGAAAAAAAAAAGTCCTTAACACAGGCAGGATCCCTTGGGATGATAATCAGGACCAGAAACTCAGTCATTAAGTGAACCAGTTGCTAAGTGAAGCACCATTTAGTTTTACAAGAGACGGTGCTGTCCGAAGACGTCTCCGTGGTCATGTGGCTGGCAGGATTAAATGCCTTCGAAGGCGCATGGAACGCGGTGACCTTCTTCCCACCGAAGGGGTCCCTATTTTTCTACTTGCATTTTTTTTACGTGCTTTCGAACTGCTTGGTTGACAGAAGCTGGGACAAGGAACGGGAGCTCGCTCCGTGACGTGGTGCTAGGGATTCGAACCGTCGAACTGCCGATCTTTTCTGATCGACAAGTTAAGTGTCGTAGGCACCGTGTCCCCTTGGCGGTTGCGACCGGTTAAAACATGACCATCCGCTGAATGCGTTCCTGGGACGTTCCCAAAGGCCTTTGCAAAGCTGCTTTCCTTCTCTTGCATTTTTCCTCTTTTCCCTTCTTCCCACCAGAGTGCAGGCGCTGGTCTCCCCGAAAGGCTCAGGGGACGCGCCAGGGACCTGCCTGGAGTGGACGAAAGAGATCCGGAGAATTCTCGGCCAGATACAAGGCCGCCTCTCCCCTTTCCTCTTGAGGTAGGTCCCCAGCTTGGCTCCGCCCAGATGGATTGAGGGGTGGGGCTATTTGAACCCTGAGGGGTGTGAAAGGGAAGGAGGGATTGGG
>NW_020769384.1:3222370-3240217 GCF_900518735.1 Pseudonaja textilis
CAGAATAGAAATAGAATAGAAATAGGAGAAGAGAGGATAGAATAGAATAGAACAGAACAGAATAGAAATAGAATAGAAATAGGAGAGGAGAGGATAGAAGAGAAGAGAACAGAACAGAATAGAAATAGAATAGAAATAGGAGAGGAGAGGATAGAACAGAACAGAACAGAACACTCCCTCCTCATCCTAGGGCACACAGGGAAGAATGGAGAAGGGAGCAATGTGGCTTACAAGGAAGGAAAGGGCCCTGATTCCCTTCACAAGGCACACCTGTGAAGGAGTTTAAAGGAGAGGCAGTTGTGGGGGGGGGGGCGTTTGTCGGGAACAAACACTGAACTCATCTGGTGTTGTGAGTTTTAGCCCACATTCCTGCCATTCCTCCTGTCTGTGTGAATTATTGCTGTGCTTCGATGTGCTTATCTTGCCTTGCTGGAATGATTGGACTCATTGTCTTGCCCTGCTGGAGCGCTTGATTGCAGTCAGTCTGCTTACAGCGTTTGGACTAGAGTATCTGCAACCAGAGGCTGTTGCAGGTTCGTGGGAGAGCTTTTCTGCTGGCCGGAGAGTGAACGGAACGTTGCGGGCAAAGTTGGAGCAAATAAAGGGACTCATACCTGTTCTCTGGCTGGGGTTGCCTTCGTGCCACACCCCAGGTCATCACAGAAGGATGGATAAAGGGACGGAGGGAGGGACAAGCCGTACTGATCCCAAAAGCTGCCGTTGACCACCACCTCATTCTCTGCTTTAATAGCCCCAGCATTCTGGATTGTGAGAAAGTGGAATGTTGGCCTACGAGCTTTCAAGATGTTGTGCCCCCGACCAGCGTAGACGAACAGGTTTTGCTGGACAATTTGAGCCTCCACACTTTGAATGGTAAGTTGTTGCCCCGTCTCACCTGAAGTTGTCACTTTTCATGTTGTTTGCTGAAGTTGTCCAGCCCGTGTCATCAGAAAAACAGTCGATTCATTCCAAAATAAAGGCTGCTGTCAGGATTCCGGCAGTTACCCATATTTAAATCATGAGTCTTGAGCCAAACTTCCAGAGCTTCAAAAGGATTTATTGGAAATGAAAAGGTCCAGCACCGCCTGGGTGTAGCCGACTCTGAGGCACATCATTCATTGTCACCCTTGACCCTGGTTTACCCCCCACCCTCTGGGTGTATCCTAATCCATATCCTCCAATGGGACACATCCATAGCCAAGAATCCTCAATCAGGCTCTCCAGTTAGAATTTTGCATGGCAGAAACTTCGGTCGCCTAGTTACTATCTTTGAAAACATTTATGGAATGCACTTTCGATTTTGCAAGCTACTGCACTGTTCCCCCCTCCCTTTCTGTTGCCATTGGCAACCTTAAAAAGACCAGAGAAATATTTTATGAGTTGACAGCAGGTCTTCTTTTGCACCAGGTCGGAGTCTGTAGCTCATGCCCTCCAGATGACTAGATTACAATTCCCATTTTCCCCAGCCATCACAGATGGAGAGTCAACAGCCGCTCAGGTCTGGAAGTGGCTGATGAGGAAGAACAAAAAAAATACAATCGCTAGGCAGCCAAAGCTTCTGGCGCTCAAGATTGTTATTGGAAAATATGATGGATGACTCTTGGCTATGGATGTGTCCCAGTGGGGAATATACATCTAGGCGGGGAAGACCAGGGTCAAAGGTGAAATGAATGACGTGTCTCAGAGTCGGCTACACCCAGGAAACACTGACATGTGAACTCCTAATAAATTTTTTATTCAGAGAGATGCGGCTAGAGACTTACGATTTGAATGGGGGTGGATTTGTCCGAGTCCTGACACTGGGTCCAAGTGCCCAACATGTGGCTGCGCAGAAGGCAGAGGAGAGGAGAGCGATGGAAATCTATAAGCCGGCCCTTGGGACAGAAGAGCCATCACTGCTAGCAAAGCCCCTCCCTTAGCTCTGGGGATCAAAGGGAGGGGAGTGAAATAATAGATGTGGCAGAGAACTATTCATCTCACGGACGGACAGACTTGTTAGCCCGCCGTGAGAGAGAAACTTCGTGCCAAGGCTGCCGGCGCTCCTAATAAAGGAATCTTTTGAGTTCACTTCAGAAGGTTTGTTGTGTTTGTGGAGCGGGGTCAGAACAAAACAGGAGCACTTGGAATAACCCACTCAGTCGCCTAAGAGCCTCCATTACATAAAGAACGGGGTTTGTGTGTCAAGGTGTGTTTTTGAGTTTATTGCTGTTCTCCGAGTGAGGCGGTAACTTCCCAATTATCAGTTACTTTAGTATAATCACTTCAGTTGCTCTCTCTCTCTCTCTCTCTCTCTGTGCTAATGCACAGCCTGCGTGACTTGGTATAATGGTTTATGAGCGCACGTTCACCATTTTTCTCCTTTTACGATTCAGGAGGGTGAACGTTGCCGGAGAGAAAAAGTGTACCTTACTGAGATAAATCCTTTCCTTTTTTTAAAAAAAAAATGATATTTTTTTTTTTAAAAAAATAATAGCAAATGGTTCATCCTGGCCTATCGCAGTCCATTTATTCTGCAGGAAAAACAATTTGGGTCCACCCAATTTCCCCTGGCTTTGTTTCTTGCAAAACAATTCCGTTTCTACTGATTTACTGTTTGCGAGTAAGGATTTAAGAGTGCATTTTTTTTTCTTCGGTTGAGATCACTTTGATACCCCCGCTCCTTCCTGGTTGGTGGCTGTTCTGACCAAGACTTCCTGAGACTGTAATTAAGCACACGCTTAGTCCAAACAACCCTTGTTTTATTTCAACGCTGGGAATTATGTGCATTCCCAGCCCATAATGAGTCCCAAACAGTCCCTCGAGATAAGCACCCACCTTTCCTTTGAAATGCTGCCAACAACTAAAGCGCCAAATTCATGGTAAAAAAAAAACAACTGAAGTACAAAATCCACGCAGAGCTTCAAGGTTTCAATCTGAACAGAGCGAATGACTTTGCTTCCTGAAAAGGTTTCTCTACCTTTGCCTGTCCTTTATCCCTTAGGGGAGGGACAATCACCTCCCAGTCTTACTCCTGAGTCGCCCCTTTTGTCTCAGCTGCTCTCGCCTTCTAGCAGCTCTGCGCACACGCGCACAGGGAACAGGCTCCCCTGGGTCCTCTTCCTCGCTACTCCCAGACTCCAGAGGCAGCACCTGTCTCCCAGATAGTCCTGGCCCCATCCCTGCATTGGACATAGGACCCTCGTCCGAGTTCTCCCCCCCCCCCAGACTTAGATGACCCTTCTGGTCTCTTCCAACTCTATCATTCACGGCTGGCTGAGGAACTCTGGGAGGTGAAGTCCACAAGTCTTAAAGTGGCCCGGCTTGGAGACCCCCGGCCTGGAGCATCATGTTAAAAGTCACCAGTCAAAGTGACAACAACCCTGAAAAATGTTAACTCTGCCCACTCTCAACCTTCCTAGCAGGTGTATCGTGTTCGGCCATCATGGCAGTCCACATCCTCGCTGCACTCCTGCTACACGTGCACCAAGAGGTAAGAATGGGAAGTAAAAGGGCCTTGGTGAAATTCCCACTTTCTCCCAGGAACCTGGTTAGGGTTAGGGACCTTGGAGATGAAAGGAAATGGCTTGCTCTGTGGGACCTCAGGAGAGTTGCTCTACCTCCTGAGCGTCTTCATCTGTACCTCCTCCCAAGGCTAAACACACTCGGCTGTCCTTCTAGGACTGTGGACTCTGTGCTTCCTTTCTTACCTCTGGCATCCTTGAGCCATCCTTCAAAGTGTGATGCCCCAAACTGGACCAGTCCTTGAAGGAAATGACCTATTTCTCACCTGACTTTGTGATCCCAGGAGTGGTTTAAAAACGACTTGGCTAAATTCCTTTGGTAGCTGCGACAAGGACAACAACATCTGCTCAGAACTTAGTTGCTTCACATTAAGGATTCTAGGGCAATCCATGGGGAACTGTCGGTTCTGTGAGCGTGGCTTGGTGGGAGTGCCGTGGCTTGTTGGGCGTGGCAGGGGAAGGATATACTGCAAAATCCCCATTCCCTCCCCGCCCCACTAACCTGCTTTCCAGCTCCGTTCTCCTGGGTAGGGCAACCAAAGGAAACCCAGCCAATCAGCTGGGACTCGATGGGAGTTAGAGAAGAGATGGGGTTGGCGGGGCCAGTCAGAGGTCCTATTTGCCGGTTCTCCAAACTACTCAACATTTCTGCTACCGGTTCTCTAGAACCGGTCCGAACCGGCTGAATACCCCACCTCTGGTCCCAAACCCATCAGATGATTGCAAGTTAAGCGGAGAAATGGCTAGACCTCTGTAACGGGTTTGTTTTCCTGCCTTTACTCTCTTTCTTGCGTACACCAGGGAGTTTTTCTTTCTCGACTGATGCAAGACTTCGTCTGGATCACCGACGAAATCCTGATGCGTAACTATGATGTGGGTTTTTCTGGCCGGGTACGTGACGTGCTGTGGCACGGCCTCTCCCTGCTGCGGGATTGCGTGACCCTCTACAGCCTCTCATTGGGAGACATCTTGGTGGTGCCCAAGAAGACCGAGGCGGCCCTCAGGGAGCTGGGTCACCACAGCACGGCCGTCTTGCCGGTCTTCATCCAGGAAGCTATCGGAGGTAAGTCCCCGGTTCTCATAGCCTACTCGGGTCTCTGGCTCATGGTCGATTGAGGTAACTATGATCAAAAGGCCCTGAAAATCAAGCTAAGTGACCTGGAATTCAGGAGAAACTAACCAGTGGAACTGCTTGCCACCAGAAGTTGTGAATGCTTCATCACTGGAGATGAAATTTCACGAAGAGACTGGACAGCCATTGGTCCAGAATGATTTAGGGTCTCCTGTTTAAGTAGGAGACTGGACTAGAAGACCTCCAAAGTCCCTTCCAGCTCTATTCTGATTGGTTGGTTGGTTGGTGGGTGGGTGGGTTTATCTGCAGCTGCCTTGCGAACAAGGAAAGGAAACACACCCTCTGGCTCAGGTGTGTGTTTGTGTGTCCGATGCTCAGAGAGTCAACAAAGACCTTTTCTTTCATTCCTCCTAAACTTGGATGGCACCTCTGTGGTGTCTTGCTAATTACATGAACGTGGTGGTGTAAAGAGGGGCTCACTCAGGGTTTACTCACCCACCTTCAATCTTTTTGGCAGCTTGTTCCATCAATGCTCTTCTGATGGAGGTGCTGCCGTATTTGGGAAGCCCTGAGCAGCTTGGGAATTTCGTCCTGGCCCACGAAGAACTCCATAACAAGTCTGTCCTGCTAGTTCAGCTGTTGCCCAAAGATTTCCTTCTGCGCCAGGTAGGAGATATTGGTCTTATTTGGCAGACGTTCTTCTGGGGGTGTGATGACCCAAAGGGGCGAGGCACAAAGGCAACAGAGTCAGATAAGCAATAAGAGTCCCTTTATTATCTCCAACTTTGCCCCCAATGTCCAGGTTACCTTCAGGCTGGAGAAAAACTCTCCCAGGAACAGCCTTCAACTGTAGAAAATGCCATCCAAAACAGGGTAAACACAAACTGTAACTTAAAATCCAAACAAGCCAAACTGACAGGGCAGGAGAAGGAATGTCAGACTTGAAAGCACAGCAAAACTCACACAGTTGGGAAGACGCCAGGAACACAGATAAGCTTCAAGGATACCAGATAAAGTCCTGTTTGCTCCCAACAACTTGCTGTGCGCAGCTTCCCTTTTTATACACTTGTGTTCTCAGTGGCAGCCAATGAAGGGAATCAGGGCCCTTTCCTCCCCCGTAAGCCATGCAACCCACGTTGCTCCCTTCTCCATTCTTCCCTGCGTGCCCTAGGATGAAGAGGGGATGGGCCTGGGTCTTCCTCTGAATTCCCTCTCCCTTGTTCTACCCCTTCCCTGCTCTGCCCAGCCGGATTTTGCCCTTCCCCAGTTCCCCCACAGCCAATGGAGCCACACCCCCACTCCCAGCCTCCCTCTCGGAATCAGATTATGACGGGGATTTGCTGTGTTGTGTCGTGTTCTTTCCTTTCTGGGTTGAAACGTTTTGCTGCTTATCTGAAGAAGCGTTTTTATTTTCATTTTCATTTTTTTTGAATAAGCAGTGAAACATTTCAAATAAAAAGGGGGAAAGAAGTCCAGGTGCCATCACGCAATCTAGATGGCGAGAATGTTCATCGACTTCCTGGGGATTTGCATCAAAACCATCATTCCCTCCCCCACAAACCTCATTTTAGCGTGTTTTACGATGTTCTGGTTACTCCGTAGTTTATGTTGTCCTGCAAATGCAGCCCATCGAGCTAAGGATTCAATGAACTTTCTGCTTTTCAAAGATAAAAACTGCAAATCAAAGGAAGGGATAATGTGTGTTATCTTGGCAAGAGATTCTCTGATATCTTGCAACAGCTTGCAAGCGTTCAAAAGTCGCGGGTTGCTCCGTCCCTGGAGGTTTTTAAGAAGAGACTGGACAGCCCCTTGTCTGGAATGGTATAGGATCTCCTGATTGAGCAAGGGGGGGCAGACTAGAAGACCTCCAAGGCCCCTTCCAACTCTGTTACGCTGCGGTTTCTGTAATGATCTTATAGTAATGAATCCATCGGTTGATAAATATAAAACCTTGGGGATGTGCAGTGATTGTATGAAAACCAGCCTTGAGTCAATTTTTAAAATACCATTGTAACTTTGATCCCTGAATAAATGGTTATAAGTTGAGGACTTAACTTGAGAGCTAGATACTCCTAATGCAGATTTTTTTTAAAAGATCCAAACGCCCATCTCTGCGTATTGGTTCCTTTTCGTCCCTCCCAACATACACCGAAGGGCTCTGATTGCTATTCATAGTAATATGCTTCCATCTGCAGTTTTAAAAAAGAAAATACAGTCCAAATTCTACGGCTTTACGACTTGTGGATTTCAGTCCCTCAAATTCTGGCTGCTCTTTTTTTCTTCTAAGGAATTCTGGGAGCCGGAAGTCCACAAGTTGTAAAGTTGCCAAGGTTGGAAAAAGTTCCCTTGAGTAGAGTAAGAGGGGCTCGTGGAGCTGGGAGAGTGTAGCAATTACTCTTGTTTTACAGCTCTGTGAATCGTTGTTTTTAGGAATTTGGGGAAGCGTTATTGTGTTTGCATCCTTCCTGAAGGACTCTGGAAACAGTTTCGCCTTTTTAAAGTAGGAAGAGATTTAGATTTGCCACTGCTCAGTAGGAGGAGGCAGGTTTTGTGAGTTAGAACAAAGGGGTGTCCGTGACTTGCGACCTCTCGGAGGAAGATGCCTGCTTTGAGTCATTGGGCTACGCCTCCGAGGAGGCTTGAATTATCAGCTATGGCTCTTAAGCTGCCTGTGACTAACAAATGCACATCTTCACTTGCAAGAAGGTTATTCATTACTTACAGTGCATTTTCAGGTGACAGTCATTACAACATCTCTAGAGATTCTCAAGTCCTCCAGAACATGGTTGTCCCAAAGGTGGTAGGTTTTTTTTCAGGAGTCAACTGGACTTGTTTTTTTCTTTTGAAGATGTTTCGCTTCTCATCCAAGAAGCTTCTTCAGCTCTGACTGGATAGTGGAGAAATGGAAGGATTTATATTCCTTGCAGACAGCTGGTCGTTTGCATCCTTTTGGAGGGTCGTGGAGGCCACTTGGAGTTGTGTCTGTGTCCTCAGGGTCACCTGAGTGGTGCAAATGGTTCCTGAGGTCTGGAATATTTTATTCCCTCTGGAAATCCGTTCCTATTCTCACCCCAGGCCAAGGGTGTTCACCCCAAATTGTATAGCTAAAAATCTGTAGTGATTCTCCTATAAACCTCCAAGGACAACAGTAGATTCTATGAAGTTGATCGGGCCTCTCCGACATAGATTTTATTTCCTCTTACACCCACACTTCTCTATTTGGGGGCCACCTTGGGGCATCTTGCTGACCCCTCTTAATTAGAGATTGTAGCCTTTTGTTGTTGTTCTGAACACGAAGGGATGGCAAGCATTGTAAATAAATCAGTCGAGGATCGCAGAGGTGGGAGATGCCCAGGATTTTTGAATCATCCATTCTCTTGCAAGGGAGGCACATTGGCCAGCTCAGGTTGTCACTCATGCCTTTTCATGCTTCCTCCCAGCCTTGCGAGTCTGTGCACTACTATTGTCAGCATGCTGTGGACAAGCTGGTGGAGTCTGGACTGCTGGTGGCCGAGGAGGTAAGGAAATCTCTTCTATCAGCTGTTGTGTGCCGGCGGTTAGTGCAGCTGACAGCAGAGTCAGACAGTGAGGAGGTTGGGGAGGAAGGTGGGCTGGTCCTGGAGGCTGGGGAAGGCTCGGACGAGGGCTCTGTCTCAGAAGCAGAAACGGGGCCAGGGCAATCCGGCAGTCGTCAACTGCCTTTGGAGTCGGGCAGCAGTGAGGTGGGGGAGCAGCTGGAGCCTGTTCCCAGCCTGCGCATGTGCAGAGCTGCCAGAAGAAGGAAACGGTTACGAACTCAGGATCGACGTGGGAGTAAGGCCACCGGGGAACAGTGAATGGCCCCTCTCCTAGGGATGAAAAGAGGACCAAAAGGGGAGGGGGCTTTTGCAGGAAACAATGGTTCGTTGCAGCCGTGTGAAAATCTGTCTGTGCATCTCAGGGAATCTGTGCTGAGCCCTTCCTTGTCAGCACTGCGTTTGGAAATATTTACTTGGCAGCTCTCCAGGCTAGATAAGGTCTGTGCTCCTAATCACACCCTTGAAAGACTGTTTGCCAGGCCTTGGGCTGAAGGTGAATGCAAGAGAAAAGCGGCTTTTCTTATTGGGTTGTTTGGGGCTCACAGTTGGACCCATGACTTTACTCAAGGGCTCCCCTCCCTTCCCGTTGCCTGGAGCTGATGGGCACCTCTCCCTCCTTTCTCCCCTGCAGGTGCCCAGCGATTGCTTCATGTGTGACACCACCCAGAAGGGCTTCACCGAGAAGTTTCTATGGAAGGCAGCGGAAGATTTTGTCGACATTGATGGCCAGGACGAGGCTGAGAAGCAATGCTTTAAAGTATGGATCCTCCCTGCTCAGTGGTTGGGGGGAGGGGAGGAGTCGGTCCTTTTTCTCTGTGCTCACTTACCGATCTCACTTGGAGGTCCTTGCTAGATCTTGGTGTCGGTAGGATATGGAGCAAGACATGGACCCAAGCGGCCTTGATAAGAGTCTCGTAGACTTGCTGGCAGGCTGTACGGGCAGCCTGAAAAAATATTAGGAGATGATACCTTTGCAGGACAGCATAGGTATGAAGGGAATCCATGCTGATGGCGATGGAAAGAATTTAAGGGAAGTGGGTATGCAAAGAGGAAGCAGGAGGAAGTGTGGTGTCAGGCCTGTCCCAGTCTGGCCCCTTAGGAAAGAAAGACCCTCGACTCCCATTTGGTTGCAGGGATAAGTTTACTAAAAGATGCTGGCTGCGGTAGGGCCAGGCTGGAAGTGACTTTCCCATGCAAAGAAGATACAAAAAGGTCCCACCCTGTTCTGACCCAAACCCTTTTCCAATAAAACAAACACGAACCAAAGGGAACAGAAACCTTTTAATGATTCTTACAAATCCCCGGTTAAAAGGCTGCTGCAAACTAATTAACTTTGATGAGCACACGCCTCACCGAAACTGCGCGAGGCTGTCAAGAATAACAGCTAAGGTTACCTAGAGATATTTTACAACACAGGAGTCTTCAAATACCAACTGAAGATACTGTAATGTCCATGAGGCTGAGTTTCAAAACGTCTTTGCTTCCTGCAAAAAACGTCCGATTCACAGCTGGCTTTTATCTTCTTGAAGGAGGGATTATTCCCTTGCAGCCTGACTCCCGAGGCGCCTGTGCTGCTGCAGCTGCTGTTTCCTGCGAGCAGCCCTGCGCGTGTGCGCACTGGGCACAGGCTCCTTGGGAACCTCCTCCTCGCTGCTGCCAGCCCCCACAATCTCCAAAGGCAGCAGCCCACTCCCTGATGGTCCTGGCCCCTCATCTGAGTCCTCGCTCTCCTCAGCCGTCCCCACCTGCTGCCGGTTAACCACAACGGGATAGCAGGAGGAAGCGTGGTGTCAGGCCTGTCCCGGTCTGGCCCCTTAGGAAAGAAAGACCCTCGACTCCCCATTTGGTTGCAGGGATAGGTTTTACTAAAAGATGCTGGCTGCGGTAGGGCCAGGCTGGAAGTGACTTTCCCATGCAAAGAAGACACAAAAAGGTGCCACCCTGATCCCAGGTCTTCCCTTTTCCAGCCTGTCTTCAGCCAATGGAGCGTTGCCGAGGTGTTTTTCGAGAGCGTTCGAGTCGGACCACATACTTTCTCGGGGTGGACGTCCTCACTCTTGGATGTGCAGGCCAAGGACGAGGGGAAAGGATGCGGTTGTGACATTTCCTTGCAAGCCTCTTCTCCAAGTCGTGGGAAGAAAGGAGAAAGCCACACACACACACACACACCGTGGTCCTGAAGCTTCTTCTTCTTCTTCTTCTCAGCCCCATTGTGAAAAAGAACATCAAATTATCGTATCAATTCCCCTTCCTTTTGTTCCTTGGCACACGCATGACGTGTCCCGAGCTGGCAACCTGTCTCTTTAAATGCCAGCTGTGTGGGCTGCTGCTTCGAATCCTCCTCCCCTCTTTTCAAGAAGGAGCCAAGCTCTCTGTAATTAAGGGGCTGGGGCTGAACCAGGGGGGGGCTGGCAAGCTTCCTTCCTGGGGCATCTGCCTTTCCTGGCCCACCCAGCAGTTTCCGAGTTAGAGACAGTGCCACCTCCTGGGTACCAAAAGGCAGAGAGGCATCGCGTGAAGGAGGCGGCACAGAATTTCTACGGCTCCTTGTTGCCTTCTTCTTGAAACCTAGAATAGAATATCAAAGTTGGAAGGGACTTTGGAGGTCTTCTAGCCCAACCCCCTGCCCAGTCAGAAAACCCGCTACCAAATCAGACAAATGCTTTTCCAACATCTTTTTAAAAACTTCCAGTGTTGGAGCATTCACAGCTTCCGGAGGCAAGTAGTTCCACTGATCAATTGTTCTCACTGTCAGGAAATTTCTCCTTAGTTCTAAGTTGCTTCTCTCCTGGATTAGTTTTCACCCGTTGCTTCCTGCCTTCGGGTGGCTTTGGAGAATAATATTAATATATTAATATGTGCACAAGATCTATGTACCCAGTCGACACGCTGTATAACTGAAAGATGGTTTTGTTTTGTTCTTATATAAAAATGAAAACTTTAAAAAAAGACTTGTGGACTGGCTGAGGAATTCTGGGAGTTGAAAGTCCACAAGTCTTAAAGTTGCCAAGGTCAGAGACCCCCTGGTTTAGGTGACCCTTCTGAAGGTCTCTTCCAACTCTATCATTCATGGCTGGCTGAAGAACTCTGGGAATTGAAGTCCACAAGTCTTAAAGTGGCCAAGGTTGGAGAGCCCTGGAATAGAGGTCAGTTTTCACCCCTCTTCAGCTGGGATAATCCCAAGTAAAAGTCACCTGTGAGATGGTCAACTATTTCCCCATTTGGGATAATAAATTATTATCAATAATTATTTAATTAATATTAAATATTGATATTAATATTAAAGTGCAATATTAATGCAATATCAGGGGTTTTCAATTCAATTACATAGAATGTGCAGGATGTGTGGTTTTTGTTTATTTTCATAGTCATAAGGTACTCTGAAGATGGTATTTAGTTTTGTTACAGTTAGGTACAATGCCAATAAACTAAACTATAAACTAAACTAAACTAGAAACTAAGCTAAATAAAGATGAATTCTTTTCCTTCTATGATTCAGGTCCATAGTTCAATCCTTTTTTTCCTCACTCCTTTAGGTAAGTCAATCGGAAAGTTGTTCCAACCTTTTTGTCTTCCTCTGTGGCCTCCTGGGCCCTCTGCTGAAGACCTTGGAGAGAGCCATCGTCTTCCTTCAAGAACAGGATTTCCCTCAGCCAGGTGGGCCTCACACCTTGGGTTCCTCGGATTGGGACGAGGGCAGCCATAATTTTCCCCAGAAAAGAGGTTGGGACTGGTGGGGCCTGAGGGCAGCATTTGGGGAAAGGTTTCGAAGTTTGGGTGTGGAGTTGACTTCTGAAGCGTTGGGTCGCTCTCTGCGTACCTGAAGGACAGGTAGCTGTTGCCAGAGCAACAGCTGTGGAAGGCCTTTGTGATAAGGGGACATCAGAGCCTTCCATAGGCCCAAGGTCTTGTTTGCCTCTGATCCACAGCCAGTTTTTTTGGGGAGGAATGGGCAGGTAAGTAAAAAAGTTCCAGATTGGATGAGAGCCCAGCAAAGTCTCCTTAGAATGACAGGTCTAATTCGCAAGATTCATTTTTCTCGCCATATACGTGTATGCATCCAAACTAGATGTTGTTTCTCTGCGTCATATAATATAGCCGTAGCCCTTTGACTTATATACCACTTCACAGTGCTTTTACAGCCCTCTCTGAGTAGTTTACAGAGTAAACCTCTTGCCCACCAGTCAGTCTGGAAAGTCAAGTCGACTTTGGGCTGGTCAGGTTCGAACTGCTGGCAGTGGGCAGAGTTAGCCTGCAATACTGCATTCTAACCACTGTGGCACCAGGAAGGAGAAGGAGAAAGGGAATAAGAAGAAGGGAGGGCGGGAGGGAGGGAGGGAGGGAGGGAAGGAAGGAAGGAAGGAAGGAAGGAAGGAAGGAAGGAAGGAAGGAAGGAAGGAAGGAAGGAAGGAAGGAAGGAAGGAAGGAAGGGCAATATCACTTGGACTTACATACAACTTCACAGTGCTTTTACAGCCGCCTCTAAGCGGTTTACAGTCAGCCTCTTCTCCCACCCCCCCAACAATCTGGGTCCTCATTTTACTGACCTTGGAAGGACGGAAGGCTGAGTCAACCTTGAGCCTGGTGAGACTTGCAGGCAGCTGGCAGTCGGCAGAAGTAACCTGCAGTACTGCACTCTAACCACTGCGCCACCGCAGCGAATATATGTGGCTATATTCTTTCTTTCTTTTCTCTTTCTTTCCTTCCTTCCTTTGTTCTTTCTTTCTCTCTCCCTCTATTCATTCATTCATCCGTCCGTCCATCCGTTCTGTCATGGCTATGTAGTGTATATTGTAAGTGGTGACCCTTTGAGAGTTGAATGCCACGAAATTTCCACTTTAAGGTATGCCGATTGGTGTATGTTCAAAGTGACAAATAAAAGTGTTATCTTTCTGTTCTATTCTATTTGGGGGTCTTTTCTTTAAAAAAAGGGGGGGGGGTCTTCTGACATCTCTTCCTCCATTGTTTGAAACCTCGGAGAATTAGGTATGAATTATGAATTCCTCCTGCAGTATTATTTTTTTTCTCCTTTTCCCTGTAGAATCTCAGTTCATGGAGAAGCTGGAGCGGGAATTGGTGAGGTTGGCACGAGAGGACGGTTCTTTTGGTGAGTCTGGACGCCCAGATCATCAAAACACAGCACACAGAGACTTAAGACATTTAACATGCCACAGTTACACACAACAGTTATGTACAGAAATATACGTGGTAGGCAAAATACTTTCTAAGTAAGCAAACTTTCTTCTTCTTCTTAACTCTTCTTAACAGAAGGCGAACTCGGTAATGAATATCGGACACAAGGAGAGAAAACGGGCCCTCTAATGGCTGCTTTTATATACACGCCTCTTAAAGGGATAGAACCCATTTCCCCCAGTCTTAAAGGGAAATACCCACGCTATGCTGAATCATTCTCAATTGCATCAGCCAGTCTTACAGCAAATGGCAGCTGTTACTGCTGCTGGTCAGCTGTTAAAGCTTAAAACCTCAACAGTCGTAAGATAGAAAGTGGAGTAACTTCTGACCGGAGTATATTAGCTTGGTTAAAAATAGGATCAGGGATCAGGCAGGAACCTAAGCACGAGAATAGAAATATCTCTTGAAAGTTGTGACTCCCTTTGGGTGGACAGTCTCCCAGTTCAGTATAAGATCTTCCATTCTGAGAATTAAAGATGCATCCAAACTATTCCCTGCCCTTTCTTTTGCTTCCTTCTCAGAATGTGCCAACGGGAGCTTGGTGGCCACGTCTGTTCGCATCTGCAAAGAATTAGGGGTAAGAGCTGGAGATTCTCCAAGGTGGCAAAGCGAAAAACCTTGACAGCGAAGCTTCAGAAGTCCTGCATGGAGCTTTTCAGAAATTCAATGGGGGGGGTTTTTTCCCTCTTAAAAAAACAGCACTGGGAGGACGGAGTGATTAGGTTTCAGGATGAGGCATGTGTTTAAAGGGGGTGGCTTTTTAATTCCCTCCATCCACTGATATCTCATCACCAAGGACATGAGGTGGACTCAGCCTTCCGTCCTTCCGAGGCGGGTCAAATGAGGACCCAGATTGTTGGGGGCAAGAAGCTAACTCTGTAAACTGCCTAGAGGGGGCTGGAAAGCACTGTGAAGCGGCATATAAGTCCAAGTGCTATTGCTATTCCTTCCTTCCTTCCTTCCTTCCTTCCTTCCTTCCTTCCTTCCTTCCTTCCTTCCTTCCTTCCTTCTCTCCCTCCCTTCCTTCCTCCCTCCCTCCCTTCCTTCCTTCCTTCCTTCCTTCCTTCCTTCCTTCCTTCTTGCCATAGTGGTGCAGTGGTTAGAATGCAGTATTGCAGGCTGACTCTGCCCACTGCCAGGAGTTCAGTCCTGACCAGTTCAAGGTTGACTCAGCCTTCCGTCCTTCCGAGGTGGGTCAAATGAGGACCTGGATTGTTGGGAGCAATTTGCTGACTCTGTAAACCGCTTAGAGAGGACTATAAAGCCACTGGGAAGCAGGATATAAGTGCTATTGCTTGGGAGGGGAAGGAGGGAGGGAGGAAAGGAAGGAGGGAGGGAGGAAGACAAGAAGAAGGAAGGAAGGAAGCCATGTTGGTGCAGTGGTTAGAGTGCTGTATTGCAAGCTAATTCTGCCCAGGTCAGCCAGTTCAATCCTGACCGGCTGAAGAGGGGGCTGGAAAGGTATATAAGTGTTAGTGCTATTGCTATCCCTTCCTTCTCTCCCTACCTGGATTAATTAATTGGATTAATGAATGGATTAATTGGTGGACCCACACATATACAAAGCTTCCCTAATCAGCATTAATGGATTAGTTAATGCCAATTAGGCAAGCCTTGTATATGTATCAGTCCACCAGCCATCTGCTCTCTGGGGAAAAAACAGATTCTCACCTGATTTCTCTTTCAGGTGTTCAAGGAAGTGACGGAAGACAAAGGGCCTCTCCTTCATCTGTCTGACACTTTCACTGCCCAAGAAAACCAAAAAAAGCTGGAGAAATTCATTCACCAGTTTATCTACTAGATCCTTTTGGCAGGATCTTCCTTGGACAGGCAGGCGGCTTCAGAAACCTGCCAGAGAGAGGCAGGTTCTTCCTCACCTGTCTGTTTGGGCCGTCGTTCTTGTTTTGTTGGTTCTACTTTTGAAATGTTGTTTTCCGGGAAGGGGGAATTTTGAGCAAGGCAACAAGGGCCAGTTAGGTGAATAAAATCAATTTAATCCTGGAGCGTGATGAGTAAATAGTGCGGTTTGTAGCGTATTTGTATTAAAAGACCATTTACCAAAAAAATTCCATTTATGAAACAAGGAACAGTCAGCAGGAAGGAAAGCGTTTTTTTTCTTCCTTCTTTTGAAACGCTGCAAGGCATGGAGTCAAGGTTTTCGTAAAGAGTTTCCGTGCACTGCGGGTTTTTTTTTCGCAGCAAGCCAGCCCGGGAAATGACGTTTCCAAGGACAGAAACTGGCAGCTGAAATACTTCCATTTGTGATGGAAAAAATCTGCTTTGGAACATTACGCGGTGCAGGTAATCCTCAACTTAATCGAGCCCCCAAATTCATGTTGCGAAGTGAGACATGTGTTAAGTTTTGCCCCGTTTTACGACTTTCCTTGCCATCTTCTTGAAGTGAATCGCTGCCCTCGTTGGCAACCTTTTTGTTAAATGAATCTGGCTTCCTCCCCAGTGACTTTGCTTCTCAGAAGGGGACACTGCCACTGCCACAAATATGACCGTCATAAATGCAAGTCGGTGGTCAAGCATCCAATGTAAATCACATCTGAATTTTGATCACACGATCACGGGGGTGGCTGCGAGGGTAGTGGTTCAGTGTGAAAAACATACGTCACTTTTCAGTGTCGTCGTAACTTCAAATGGTCCATTAAACAAAATGTTGTAAGTCAACGACTGTTCTGACCCAGGCTTCGTAAACCATGATTATTCACAAACTTGTTTTAAAAGCAAAACCTATTTTATTGCAACGCTGGGAGTTGTTTTCATTCCCAGCCGGAATTAATCTCAAATAGTTCCCCAAGATAAGCACACACCTTTCAGTTCTGTGGATTGCTGCCAAAACCAGAAGTATCCAATTAACTAGAAAAGAAACCAACCGAAGTACACAGAGCTTCAAGGAGGACTCTGAACCTTTCAATCGAACGACTTTGCTTCCTGCAAAGAGTTTGTCATTGAGGTCTGACTTTTATCCCTTAGGGGAGGGGCAATCACCTCCCAGCCTTACTCCCGAGTCGCCCCTTTTGTTTCAGCTGCTCTCGCCTTCTAGCAGCTCTGTGCACACGCGCACTGGGAACAGGCTCCCCTCGTTCCTCTTCCTTGCTGCTGCCAGACTTATGATCTACAAACACATTGCAATATTTACTGTGAGAAATTAACGCATCTGGATAAATGGTTGGAAAGTTGGAATATGATTATATATACTCTGCTTTGGAGTGTAACCCAAAATAGGTACCGACAGATTCAGGGGACGCAGACAGAGGTATGTTGTCTAGCAAAGACATCTGGATTAGAGGTGGTAACCTGCCTGGCGCAGCATCGGCCTGGTGGCCCTGATAGGTTGCCTAAACGGGGATAGAATCAAGATCATGTGAAGTGTGTTAATACTACATTATAAGGCCTTAGTAAAGCCACACTTGGACCATTTTCATCCAGTTTTGGTTGCCACGTTGTAAAAAAGATCCCGAGACTCTAGAAAGAGGGCAGAGAAGAGCAACGAAGAGGATTAGGGGACTGGAGGCTAAAACGTATTAAGAACGGTTGCTGGAATTGGGTTTGTAATGAAAAAGGAGAATTAGGAGTGAACATGACAGCAGCCTTCCAATATTTGAGGGGCTGCCCCAAAGAAAAGGGAGTCAAGCTATTCTCCCAAAGCACCAGAAGCCAAGATAAGAGACCATGGATGGAAACTATTCAAGGAGAAATTCCCCGATAGTTAGAACCATCAACCACTTGCCTTCAGAAGCTGTGAACGCTCCCAACACTGGAAGTTTTTAAAAAGATGTTGGATACCCATTTGTCTGAAGTGGTGTAGGGTTTCCTGCCTAGGCAGCGGGTTGGACTAGAAGTCCCTTCCAACTCTCGTTATTCTATTCTAAATATGCCCCACCCGAGTGGCATTGACCATTAGGGCCTGCTGTACACAGACCTGGTAAAAACTAAGGCTAGTAACCTTGCTGGTTTCTCCTCTGTACAGTATTCACTAAAAAAGAGGCAATGAATATTCATTAAAGTGTACAAAACATATCTGTTGGGGAAAAAAAAAAAGAGTTTAATTTAGTTTCTAGGTTGATCCAACAGCACAAAACAGACAATTATTTCTATTTAAAGGTATCTCGGGATGCTTTTGTGAATATGTTTTCGCTTCTTTTTACGCAGCTTACAGAAGTCATACTGACGGTGCATTAAAAAATAATAATAATAATAATAACGTAGCAGTGTGTATTAAGCAATCACTCAGTTTCTTTGTTAAAACCTGAGCACTAAAATCTTCTCAGGAGCCCTGGCATCAAAATTACACAGAGCAACTATCACTTTGAAGGTTGATCCTCTGCTTTCTCAAAGGGCAGGCCTGGAGCCTCAGGGAAGATTACTCGTTAATTGCTATTTTAGACATAAAAGAGAAGTTTTTGACAGTGGGACCTTCTCTGGGAGAGCAAAAGGGGGCTTGACGGGGTGCAATTTAAGTTTTAGGGCGAGAAACAGATCGCCTTGTGCTTTG
>NW_020769384.1:3267978-3280900 GCF_900518735.1 Pseudonaja textilis
TCATCGAGTGCTAAGTTCCCCTAAGGGTTACCGATTCCCTGCCACTGCGTTGTGCCAGAGAGTTGAGGGCGGTGTTCCTTTATTTTTCTAACCGTTTATACGGCAGCCCACTTTGCTCCCACAACTCTGGGCGGCAGCTCGCAATACATTAACCCTGTACAATAACAGAATTGAATTATAGCAACAAGAACACTGTATAACTCCGGTGGATATAAATAACGTACGCCTCCCGTCTTTTGATCCTCCATCTGGGCTTACTAGCTCTTGGACAAGGGCCTGAGAAAAAGAGGCCAGTCTTTATGGCTCTCCAAAAGTCTAACCAGGACGGGATCAACGGACTTGGCCTACCTCTAAGGAGAGGTTTGGATAATCTCTGCAAAAGAGGGGACTGAATTCTGAACGTCCCCAGGGAGTTCCCAAAGGTTTTGTGGTTGATCCAACAGAACCAGGAAGGGTGCACTGTCGCCACCAAGCCCCACCGCAGACCATCCCACAAGAGAGACCAAGATGGTCTCCAGCCTCCGCTTGCGGGAAAAGATGGGGATAATCCAGAGACTTTTAGCATTCGGTGTCCCACTACCAATTATATACATCTTTCCATTAAAAGAAGAAAAACAAAAAGATATGGTCCTAACAATAGCAGAGAAAAAAATTCTGGAAACTAAGGATACAACAGAAAACAGAATAAAAGGGACCTTAGAGGTCATCAACCCTATACCATTGTGGACAAACGGCTGCCCAAATTCTTCTTAGAACAGGGGTCTCCAAACTTGGCAACTTGAAGATTTTGTGGGCTTCCACTCCCAGAATTCCTGAGCTAATGTGACTGGAGGGGGAATTCTGGGAGTTGGAAGTCCACAAGTCTTAAAGCTGTCAAGTTTGAAGACCCCTGGAATAGATAGATAAGGAGAGGTAGAATAGATAGGTAGAAAGAAAGAGAGAGAGAGAATAGATAGAATAGATAGAGGTAGGATAGAGAGAGATAAGATAGATAAAATAGATCAAGGGTCTCCAAACTTAGCAAGTTTAAGATTTGTGGGCTTCAACTCCCAGAATTCCTGAGCTAACATGACCGGAGGAGGAATTCTGGGAGTTGGAAGTCCACAAGTCTTAAAGCTGTCCAGTTTGAAGTCCCCTGTTTTAGAACTATTTAAAAAAACAAAAACAAAATAAAACCATGGTTCTTTCCATGTTTGTTATCCCTCTATTGACAATAAGGCATATTACTTGGGATTTCCCCCCACCTGTAAATTCAGCATAGTCTGTCTAAGGGGCTTAATCTGAGATTAATTAAAGAGTTAATCTGAGCTAAATCTTACACTGAAGAACAAGTAGTATCAATGCAAAGAAGCAAAACAGCATTCATCTTTTTGCAGAATATCTACAGCAGCTCTCCGGATTCCTTGGGCTGCAGCTTCAATTGTGCCATTGACTAGGCCTGAGCATATAAGTCCAAGATATCTGGGAAAACCCGAGTTTGAGGAAAGAGAACTTAAAGAAAAGCACATAGGCGAGGCACTTGAATTTAGCTCACCTTTGGATCTAGTTTTCTGAATATTCTTTATTTATTTTTATGTTAGCAACAGGAAAGAAGCAGAAACATACTTTTCACGCCTTTTCCTCCATATATAAACACATCACAGAGAGAGAGAGAGAGAGAGAGAGAGAGAGAGAGAGAGAGAGAATTAAATGCATCAAATGATGGATTGGAAGGCACCACTAAAATCGCCTCTTCAACCATCTCACAATGTGCAGGAAAACCAATTAAACCATCCTTGGCAGGTGGTTGTCCACAAATCATTTGCAGAATCATAACGGGGTTATTCTGTAATGCTACACCTTTTCATAAAAAAATGAAATGAAATGGTCCAAACAACAGCAGAGAAGAAATTCTGGAAACCTAAGCATATAACAGAATTACAGCAGAACAGAATTGGAAGGGACCTTGGAGGTCTTCTAGTCCAGCCCTCTGCTCAAGCAGGAGACCTTATACTATTTCAGACAAGTGGCTGTCCAGTCTCTTCTTAAAAACCTCCAGGGATGGAGCCCCCACAACTTCTGCAGGCAAGTTGCTTCTCTCCTTGATGAGTTTCCATCCGTTGTTTCTTGTCCTGCCTTCTGGTGCTTTGGAGAATAGCTTGACTCCCTCTTCTTTGGGGCAGGCCCTTAAATTATTGGAACATTGCTATCATGTCACCCCTAGTTCTTCTTTTCACTAGACTAGACTGCCAAGATCATGTCTCCAACCAACTACAACGTGCAGGGAAAGCAATGAAACCATTCTTGGCATGTAGTTCTCCACATATGCATTTGCAGAAGTCCAGAGTTCCTTTCTGTACTGGTCTGTGTATCTGAATTCTGTCCTGAATCTCCTTTCTTTAGTAAGTCCCCTAACTCTGATCAACAGCCACCTATCACAGGAACTGCCAACTATTTGGTGGAATTCTGAAAAAATTCCGGAAAAGCAAAGAAGGATTCCAGATTCGCCCTGGTTTGGGGTGGTCAGGAAGATATATATTTTGAATGTATTCCTCTTTATTTTTTGCATGAGCAGAGATGCTACTTATTTTCCTGCGTTCAGTTCCATAACCTACCTCCTTTGCCAAGTTCTGAAACTTTGTTTTACCTATGACCTCATGCTTTGGCAGATAAACAATTAAACTCTGGAGCTTCACAATTATGTTCAGATTAAGGGATGCCCTGCAGGGAATGGAACTGGAGGTACTTAAAAGCTGAAAACAATCGATATTGAGGTGGTCTGAAGTCGTTTTAAAGAAGGATTGATGCCGGCCCTGTCTCCAATAACCTTCTTTGCAACTGTGCTAAATCAAGTCAGCAAATTCTTTCTGGCTCTTTTTATTTCAGATCATTTGGGATCACAACGTAGTCTAGAATGGGAAAGCTATTTTTAAACCGTTTCTGGTTTATTCTAAAGCCGCTGCCCTTTTCAGTCCCCCCCAAGTTTCTAAAACTTTTAAGATAAGGATGACAATTTTTTCTTTTAGCTCCTCCTCATCCCACTTCGCCTCTCCACATCCTGTATCAATTAAATTTCTTTCTGCGTCTGTGTTTCTTTTTTGTGGGAGGAAATGGGGCGGGCAATTTTCCAACCAGGAATCATATCAAAGACCATGTATTGTCTGTGCAAGTTTCCCTTGCCCATTTCACAACTCCTGATTCCATCTGACTATTTTTATATATATATAAGATCGGAGTAGCGAGAATATCTTAAATGGAAAACTAGCAGCTGTGATAGAAGAGAACATTTGTCAGCTAGTCACCTTTTCTTTTAAAAAGTGCTCCTGATCTTCTAAGTGTTCTTGGAAAACTACAAAGTTGACTTTCCTGGCGAGACGTAGCCAAGACAATGACAATAAGCAAGTATTGTTTAAGTATTGTGGCCAAGAAGCGGTAGATGGAAACGATAACAAGGAGCGAACCTGGAACTAAGGAGGAATTTCATGTCAGTGAGAACAACAACCTGTACAACGGCCGGACTTCCGAAGTTATTGGGTACTCCATCACTGGAGGGTTTTAACAACCATTCGTCCAGAATAGTAAAGGAACTCCTCCTCAAGTAGAGGGTTGGACTAGCAGACCTGGAAGGCCCCTTCTGACTCAGTTATGCTATCCAAACAACAGCCCAAGAGGCGGAGGGGAATCTTCATATTTAAGTTGGGTAGAAGATGACAAACCTCTTGGGAACGAAGGAAGGAGTCAGGGAACAACTGCCTTAATTTGGCCTCTGGAAATGGAAGCTACTTTCGTCCTAAAATATTTGGGCTGCAATAACCCAGGTGATCATTAGGTGGCAGCCAAGAGCTGAGGGTTGCTGCCACCTAGGAGTGACCCAGGTTTTTACAGCCCCTCGGTGACAGTCCCGAATGCCCGTGTTTGGCCCACGTCGTCTTTCGTGGAGTTCTTGAGATGATTTCAACCAAGCGTCCCCTTCCCAGCCACCCAGGGCCCCACCCTGATTGACCACATCCGAGCTGGCTGGACTTCAGGGCCCACCTAGAGAGGCCGGCAGTCACCAGGGATGCTCAAACCTCTCAGCCCAAGTTACCCTTTTGGAGAGGAATGTGGTATGCGTGCCACCCTGAGCTCCCGGAGGGAAGTGTAAATGAGGGTTTGTAACGGAGGAATCAAACCATGATTGGTTAACAAGGTCTAAGATGTGGGTGCTCCAACACCAGAGGCTTTTAAAAAGGGATTGGGGCAAACATTTGTTGAAAATGGTATAGGATCTCCGGCTCGAGCAGGCGGGGTTGGACTAGATGACCTCCAGGCTGCTTTCCAACTCTGTTATTCTGCTACTGGCGCAGCAAACTGGGCCAACCAAGCTGCCCTTCTGAAGGCCAAACCCGGAACGCCCTTGATCTGGGCTTCCAAGGAAGAGTCCTGTGCAACGCAAACCGCTCGGTGTCGGTTATCAGGGGGAGGTTGGCCACAGTTTGCTCTTAGGCAGAGACCGAAATCTCAGAAGGTTTCTCCCTCCGGAGGGAAGGAGAGGGCAGCCGTCAAGGAAAGGAGAGGGCAGCCTCCGGTTTGGTGCCAGTTTGGACGGAGTAGGGGAGTCGGAGAGGAAAAGGGGAGTCGGAGAGGTTTGGGGCGATGGCATTGAAAGAACCGAAGGCTCGCACTCAGCAGCAAGGGAATCGAAGAAGTTTGGAAAGAGAGGAAGAGGAAGAGGAAGGGGGGTGAGAAAGAAAGGAACACACACAGAGAGAGGGGGGGAGAGGGCGAGGAAGAGGAAGAGGGAGACAGAGATGGGGAAAGAGAGAGGGAGGGGGGAGGGAGGAGAGAGAGATGGGGAAAAAGAGAGAGTGGGGAAAGGGAGAGAGAGGAGGGGGAGAGAGAGAAGGGAAAAGAGAAGGAAGGAGGGAGGAGAGAGAGAAAGGGAGAGAGAGAGAGAGAGGAAGAGGAAGAGAGAGAGAGGGGGAAAAAGAGAGAGTGGGGAAAGAGAGAGAGAGGAGGGGGAGAGAGAGAAGGGAAAAGAGAGAAGGAAGGAGGGAGGAGAGAGAGAAAGGGAGAAAGAGGAAGAGGAAGAGAGAGAGAGGTGGGGAAAAGAGTGAGGAGAGGGCGTGGGAGAAAGAGACGGAGAGGGAGGGGGAGGAAAAGAGGGGAAAAGAGTGGGGAGAGGGAGGGAAAGAGAGAGAGAGATGGGGAGAGACAGAGGGAGGAGAGAGGAAGAGGAAGAGAGAAAGGAAGAGAGAGGCAGAGAGGGGGAAAGAGAGGGGGAGAGGCAGAGGGAGGAGAGGGAGAGGAAAGAGAGAGGGGGGAAGAGGGGGGAGGGAAGGAAGGAAGGAGGGGAGGAGAGAGAGAGGTGGGGAAAGTCATGCCAGCCGCGCTGGACAAACAGCCCAACCCAAAGGCGTCAGAGGCGCGTTCCCACGTTACCTTCCATGGACATGGGTTCCAGGATGCCGAACTGTTTGAGGACCGCGATGAAGAGGATAATGACCACCGCCACGGCGCAAAGCTCCATGCCCTGGATCGCCATGGCCAGCCTCGGGTGTCCTGCCTGCGATGGGCGCAGGGCAGCGCTGGGGGCATGCGAGTCGTCCCCCTGGCCGGGGCCAGCCCAGCTCCCTTCCCGGGACGGCGAGGGGGGCGTCCAGGTGCCAAGGTGGGCGCTCCGGTGCCAGCAGCCGAGTGCCCGGAGCCCCGCCGGCTCACATCTTCCAGTCCTCCTGTCCTTGGAGCCTCCCCACCCCCCCTCCCCTCCCCTTCAAGTTTGGCCCCGGGGCAGAAGTGAGCGCAGGCGAGGAGGAAGAGGAGGAGGAGGAGGAGGAGGAGAGAAGGCGGGGGCGAGCGGGTCCGCTCCTTCTGGGCTCATGAAGGAGACCAGAGGCGAGGCGGAAGCCAGCCGGCAAAACTTTTCAAAACTTGGGAGGAGGAGAAAGGGCGGCCGGTAGGAAAAGGAGGCCAGCCAGATCCCGGCGGCGGAGCGACTCTGCCTTCTTCCCAAGCGATGCCATGGCTTCAAACTCGTCTCCAAGGTCCAGCCAGAAGCCGCCGCCGCCGCCACCTCCCGCCTGCCTGACTGCCAGGTCCGGCTCAGGAGCCTGCAGGGGTCACCCCGAGATCCTCCGGACGCCCTGCAATGCACCGCCGCCGCCGCCGCCGCCTCCGGAGTCCGAGTCGCCTGATAGCAGTTGGCATCCCCGGCTGGCTGCAATGCCATTGGTTGCAAGGGCGGCTATCAAATAATCAGCCCCCACCCCGAGGGGGAGGGAGGAGGAGGAGGAGGAAGAAGAGGAGGAGGAGACTGGGAGCTTCTCCTCTCTGTCCTGGCATGGCCATCCAGGATGCAGGAGGCCAGGGGTTGCCATGGCGACGACGCTGTGTGGTCCAGCCACACCCTGACCTCAAGTGCAGCCTCTGGAAGAGCAGAGCAGAGGTGACACACCCTCAAACTTTGTGTGTGTGTGTGTGTGTGAGAGAGAGAGAGAGACAGAGAGAGACAGAGAGAGAGAGAAACTAAGTTGGTTAATCTAGAGGTTTCCAGGTCATTATTTGGCTGCTTGTAGGACAAAGGCCACCCGCTTCTCCTCAAAGATCGCATCTCAACACCAAACATTTCTGTTGTTTTTTTCTTTTTCTTTTTTTTTCCAATTGTGAAAAGCCAGCGCCCCTGAGCATGTGCAGAGTGCTTTTCCCTGAATGGACCGGCTGCATCTTAGTTCCCATCATGGCGAGAACATGAAAAACGGCTCAGGGTGCGAGTTAGAGAGGAATATCCTTGTGAAAAAGTTTGGGGCCGGGTTTTTTAAAATGCCTTTGCCCCCCCCCCCCCCCCCCCCGCGACCTCCAGCCCCGGCAAGGCTCACAGGCTTGATTTAATAAGAAACGGCCCCTTCATTGAGGCAGCTTTGGAGTGGAGAGGAATTGGAGAGGAATTGCTTCGAAACTGTGGGCAATATATATATATATATAATTTATATATATATATAAAATAGCCCTCTGCAATGGCCAGTTCTGCACCCTTGGAAAGAACTTCCCCTTTTGGTTGACATTTTATTTAAAAAAAGAAGGTGTTGAGGTTCTGGAAAGGCTGAAGAGAAGAGTAACGAGGATGGTTAAACGGGAGCTGGGGGCTAAACCATGGGAAGAACACGTTTTCAGGAATTGGGTACTTCCAGTCTGATGAAAAGAAGCACTGGGGAAGGCATGAGAGCAGCCTGCCAGTGTTTGAGGGGGCTGTCAACCAAGAAGAGCGGGTCGTCCACCTGTTTTCCAAAACACCCGAAGGCAAGAAAAAGAAACGACGGATGGAAAACAATCCAGGCAGGAAACAACCTGGAATTAAGGAGAAACTTCTTAACTGTGAAGACAATCAACCAGTGGAACAGCTGGCCACCAGAAGTTGTGGGTGCTTCGTCCGCTGGAGGCTTTCGGGAAGAGACCGGGCAAACATTTGTCTGATATGATATCGGGCAGAGGGCTGGACTAGAAGACCTCCAAGGTCCCTTCCAACTCTGTGATTGCGTTATTCCCCATTTTGCCACGACAGGTTCTCCCATCCAAGCCACCGACGGAACCGAAGTTGCCTTCATCCATTGGTCTCATTCGAGACAACGATGAATCGGCCCACAGACAGGAGGTTGTACAACTTGCCTCGTGGCGTAACCGGAACAATCTGGAACTGAACACACTCAAAACCGTAGAAATGTTGGTAGACTTTAGAAGAAACCCTCCCATACTACTACCTCTTACAATACTAGTAACAGAGTATCAATAGTAGAGACCTTCAAATGTCTAGGTTCTACGGTATCACATGACCTAAAATGGACACCTAACATCAAAAACGTCATCAAAAAAGCACAACAAAGAACGTTCTTTCTGCGCCAACTCAGGAAGCTCAAACTGCCCAAGGAGCTGCTGATCCAGTTCTACAGAGGAATGATGGAGTCTGTCATCTGCACCTCTATAACTCTCTGGTTTGGTTCTGCAACCCAACAGGACAGACACAGACCTCAGAGGATAATTAGGACTGCAGAAAAAACAATTACTACCAACCTGCCTTCCATGGAGGATCTGGATCCTGCACGAGTCAAAAAGAGGGCTGTGAAAATATTTACAGACCCCTCACATCCTGGACATAAACTGTTTCAACTCCTTCCCTCAAAACGACGCTATAGAGCATTACACACCAGAACAACTAGACACAAGGACAGTTTTTTCCCAAACGCCATCACTCTGCTAAACAAATAATTCCATCAACAGTGTCCAATTATTTACAAAGTCTGCACTACTATTACTGTTAATCTTCTCATCACTCCTTATCGCCCGTCCCCTCCCACTTGTGACTGTATGACTGTAACTTTGTCGCTTGTATCCTTACGATTTATATTGACTGTTTCCTGGTATGATTTGATTATTGATTGTACCCTAGGATTATTATCAAGTATTGTACGTTATGATTCTTGATTCTTGACGAATGTATCTTTTCTTAATGTATACTGAGAGTATTTACATCAAGACAAATTCCTTGTGTGTCCAATCACACTTGGCCAATAAGGTATTCTATTCTATTCTATCCCTGGAAACTTTCAAGAAGAGACTGGATTGCCATCTGTCAGAAATGGTGTAGGGTCTGCTTGGACAGGGGGTTGGACTAGATGACCTACCAGGTCCCTTCCAACTCTTGTATTCTATATTCAGTGGAACAGAAGTTGCCTTCAGAAGTTGTGGGAGCTTCATCCCTGGAAGCTTTCAAGAAGAGACTGGACTGCCATCTGTCAGGAATGGTGTAGGGTCTCCTGTTTGGATGTGGGGTTGGACTAGATGACCTACAGGATCCCTTCCAACTCTGCCAATCTGTAATCTTTTATTTCCACATCTTCATCACCTTCCCCAACCTGCTTCCTTCCAGAGGTTTGAGATGACAGCTTCCATCGTTTGCATCCAAAGGACCACTGACTGCCTGGGCATCTTTGAAAAAAAAATACAGCCATGTTGGATTGTGAGCTGATTGTGTTTTCAAAGCACAGCATGTAACCCGAGGTATAAAAGCAAAATAATAATAATAAAAGAAAGACAAAATTGAACAATAGCACTCTCTGTCATTTTTGCAGATGGATCACCACAATTTCAGGATTTTGCCTTCATCGGGAAGCGATTGTAAAAAGCTCCACCACTCCTTGCAGAGAGCAACGCGAATGTTGCTGCGTGTCCTGTGGCTTAGCGAGTTTATGCTCCCTGATCTATTTCTATTATGCGGTGGTTTTTTAATTATTCATTTTAAGTGCTGAATGGCTGACAGACAAGCTTGTCTTCTTAACCTCACCCCCCTCAAAAAAGGACAAGACAAATCACATCTGAGGAGAGGAGCCGCCGTGAAACCAATTCATTGGAAGAGAGGCATAAACCATTTCCTTCCAAGAAAGGAGAAACCCTCACTCAATAGAAAATCACGTGGCAGGTAGTTCCACTGGATATCCACGCAGGAAACGAAAAGTTTCCACAAACAAAAAACAGTTTGCCTTCAGAAGTTGTGGCAGCTCCATCCCCGGAGGCTTTCAAGAAGAGACTGGGCTGCCCTCTGTCGGAAATAGGGTAGGGTTTCCTGCTTGGGTGGCGGGTTGGACTAGATGACCTACAAGGTCCCTTCCAACTCTGCTAATCTATCCATCCAATGTGTACAAGTGTATGCAGCCAGTGAAGAGCACATGAGATGCATGCAAACAAACCAGTTTTGGTCTAGTGGAGAAGGCACCTGATTAGAAATTGGCAGTTTGTGAGTTCGAGTCCAACCTTAAGCCTGAAAACTGGCTGGGTGACCTCAGGCCAGTCGGTCTCTCTCAGCCCAATACCTGTTAGCCCTTCCGGGTAGTCTAGACAAGAAGCACAACTATAAGGACTTAATTTTGCCTTTCTCATACATTAAAAGGATATTGCAAGTCGGAAAGTATTTCTCCTTTCTTCTCCTTTTACCTTCGGAAAAAACCTTTGGGCACCTTCTGAAATGCTCCTTCAGAGTTACCTTTTGCAATCAGGTATTGTCTGTTGTAGGGGGTCTCCAACCTTGGCCACTTTAAGACTTGCAAAGACTAAGCAAAGCTGGCTGAGGAATTCTGTGTTTGTCTATGTTTGTCGTTCAAATAAAAATGTCTTTAAAAAGAAAAACATTCCTGTGCAGAGAAGACATTGATCCCTGTTTCTCTCTGTGTAAAATATTAAAGAGGTTTAAAGGCCTAAAAAGCTGCCAAGCTGCCTTCTTGACACCCTGGGTGCATTAGCCGTTGGTTTAATGGATGCCACTGGGTGATCTGGTGTTGCTTTGGCTGCTTTGCTGGCCTGCTTTGCTAGAAGCATCTCCCCAAAGGTTTCATTTGGGCCAGGGTCCAAAAACAAAGGCTTCTGTCTTGGTAATCGAGATCTCTTCCGGCAAAATGTTAGAAGGAGAACAAGGAATGTGGATGGTTGGAGGGTGGACCCAACAGGCCTTCGCTGGAGGTGGGCGAAGACAACACAGTTGCCTCTTTCCTCCAAAACAGACCTCCAGCCCTTGCTTATCAACAGGGGTGGGATTCAAAGGTCTTAACAACCGGTTCTGTGGGCGTGGCCTAATTTGTGGGTGTGGCTTGGTGGTCATGTGCCTGGGCGGGAGTGGTTTGCTGGCTGGGCGGGGCTTGTATGTAAATATTGTAAGTATTTATGTAAATATTGGATTTTCTATATTAAAAAAAGAGCAACTTTTACCCCCAAATCAGGCAAAGCAGGCAGGCAGATTGAGTTGCTCACAGAATCACAGATTCGCTCAGAGATCTATCTATCTGCAATCTGCTCCCTGAGTCTGCACTGAAAAATAGAAGCTTCGGTCCTAAGGAAGGTTCGGCTCTGCTTTTAGATTAGCTAGAAAGCAAGAAATCCAATGATTTCCTGCCTTCTAGCTAATATAAACCTACTGGCACAGCAGAACAGCTGATGGTCGGGGCGGGGAGGAAAAACAGCAACTTAGCAGGCAAGTTTGATGGCGCGCATGGCAGGTAAGGAGTGGGTGGGTGGGGAGGGGAGGGGCCAGCCAGTGGCGTGATTTGCTGGTTCTCCAAACTGGGCCGAATCATAACAACCGGTTCTATAGAACTGGGCCGACCAGGGAGAATCCCACCCCTGCTTATCGATGGAGATTGAGTGGAGTAAGTGGCCAGTTTTAAGTTTCTGGGCGTTACCCTAAAAGAGGACCTGATCTGGGGGATCACATTGCAGCACCGGTCAAAAGGGCTCCAGCAGAGATTAGACTACCTGAGACTTCTCAGGAAACGACAACAGGATGGAAAATTGCTGGGGACCTTCTACCGCTGCACCAGAGAGAGTATCTTAATTTACTCCACCTCTGAAGGGTTTGCCAATTGCACAGGGGCAGATAGGACAGCGCTCCAGAGGGTTAATGTCATTGCTCAGAGGATCACTGGTTGCCCTCTTCCCTCTTTGGAAGAGCTTTAGAGCTCCTGCTGCCTCAAGAAAGTTCAAAACTTTCTCAAAGATCCCTCTCATCCTGGGAACCCTTTTTTTGAACTATTACCATCTGGCAGACGGTACAGAATAATAAAAACAAGGACAAATAGGCTGAAAAACAACATCTATAGAGCAGTAACTCTATTGAATTCCACTGTATGGTGCAATATGAACGCAATATCAGGGGTTTTCAATTCAATTGCATAGAAAGCGAAGGATGTGTGTTTGTGTTTCATTTTCATAGTCATAATGTACACTGAAGATGGTATTTAATTTCGTTGTACGAGGTACAAATGACAATAAAAGAAACTAAACTACACTGAAGTCTACCTTTGGACTAACTAGTCAAAAGAGTGACTCACAACAGGATCTGATAATACTTTTAAATCCCCTCCATTCCGCAGTTTCCCCCAAGTGCCATCTAAACCAGTGGTGAGGTTCCACATTTTTTCCTCGGAGAGCGCCAAACCCGATGGATAAGATGTGGCGGGAAACACCCACAGATTCGAATATAACTTTCTTGTGGTCATTAACCAGCAGAAGAAAACTTAGCCAGGTTGGGGAAGATCCCCAGGTTTCTTCCGTTGAGTCACCAGACTCCATGCCTTGAGGCCGAGATCCCCAATGTAAGGTTAACTGTGAGTTTTATTTATTTATTGTCTGGTTTATCATCTCACGAAAGCTTTTTATATCTTTTTTTTTTTAGGTGTCTGCATTTACAGAGGTCATGGAATCATTGATACACAAATACACATCGTCTACACACACAGGGTATCTGAACGGGATATTGCATCGCTCCTGGTCCAAAGCCACAGAGCCAGCAATTATCTCAGGATGACAGCCACTCAATAAAACAGATCAACCTCAAAATATAAAGCAGCAAAGCCACACACACACACACTCACACACACACACACACACAAACCCAATCTAACAAGCTACCCAGGCATGTTGGCTAGTGTGTGTCTCTGAGTTTTTTAGGCATGCAAGCAAGGGGCTGAACTGGGACATCCTGAGAAGCTTGGCCCTCTGACCAATTGGCCATCAACAGACACAAAGGCATCAAGAACAGCTACACACTGTGCAAAAGGAACAATCAACAAGCCAAAGGGGAAAACTAAAAGAACAAAGCACCTCTTTACCAGCAATCAACATCCCCCATGAGCAGAGATTGGCACCAAGATTGGCATCAGACCAACAGTCAAGAAGTTCAACAATACCACAATCAAGGAACTGTCAAACAAGGTAGACCGACGAACCTCGCTCATCATCCACTTTACATGGCAAACCATTAGAATATAAATGGAGATCGAACCCGACTCCCTTACTAGCACTGAGGCGAGAAAAACACCAACATGAGAGAGCACCAAGAACTCCATAGTCCTCCTCCTCTTCCTCCTCCTCCTCTTCCCCTTCTTCACAAAATCCACTCCCTTCTAGCACTGATGATGTTACCTAG
>NW_020769384.1:3288356-3300162 GCF_900518735.1 Pseudonaja textilis
GAAGGAAGGAAGGAAGGAAGGAAGGAAGGAAGGAAGGAAGGAAAAGAAAGAAAGAAAGAAAGAAAGGAAAGAAAGAAAGAAAGAAAGAAAGAAAGAAAGAAAGAAAGAAAGAAAGAAAGAAAGAAAGAAAGAAAGAAAGAAAGAAAGAAAGAAGATAGATCTCCTGCCTTGGGCACCAGGTTGAACTAAAAGCCATGTGAGATCCCTTCCAGTGATATGATTGGAAGGAAGGAAGGAAGGAAGGAAGGAAGGAAGGAAGGAAGGAAGGAAGGAAGGGAAGGGAAGGGAAGGGAAGGGAAGGAAGGAAGGAGAGAGAAAGGAAGGAAGGAAGGGAAGGAAGGAAGGAGAGAGAAAGGAAGGAGGGAAAGAGAGAGAAAAGAAGGAAGGGAAGGAAGGAAGGAGAGAGGAAGGAAGGAGGGAAAGAGAGAAAAGAAGGAGGAAGGAAGGAAGGAAAGAGAGAGAAAAGAAGGAAGGAAAAAGAAAGAAAGAAAAAAAATAAAAGAAAAGAAAAGGAAGCTTTCCAAAGGATGCTCAGAGAACCCCCCCACCCACCCCCTGCTCATCTGCTTCCCCCTGACCACCTTTGCCAGCCTGGGGCCTGTTTGAGCCGCATGGCTTCCTTGCAAGACTCAAAGGGTCGTCGGGACGAGGCCAACCCGGCAGCACCGCAGGTAGGCTGGCTAATGCAGCCAAGGCGGGTGGGAGGCCCGTGGGGGGGGGGGGGTGTAGGGCCAAAGGGGAGGGGGCGGGGGGGGCGCGGAGCCATCCCCCCCCCCCCCCCCCCCCCCCCCCCCCGGCCCCACAGTGCCGAGGGCAGCCAGCCAGGGAGGGAGGGGCTCAGCCCCACAAGGGAGGGAAGCCAAGCGGATGACGGAGGTCGGGACTCTTTTAAGCCTGGCCTTCTGCACAATTAGAGCCATGAATTATTAAGAGGCCAGAAAGGAAAGAGAGGCTGTTTTGAGAAAGGAAAAAAAGGGAAAAAAAACTATGAGTAAGCAGGTATTATTCCACTGTGGTAAGAGCAATCGAAGGCAATCCATCACGGCCTCCTCCGTCTCTGGGCACTTTAAAGGGTTTGGGGTATTTATCTGAGTTGATGGTTGTGTGTTTATCTGCGTCCCTGGGAAGAGGCCAAGTGGGTGCTTAACACGGGCATTCAATAAAGGAGAAGGCCATAAACAGCCCTGGCTAAATTGGGGTTCAGGAGGGGGAAGGGGGGGGCATGGTGGAAGTCGGAAAGGGAAGAGGAGCATGCTGACAACTACACACACACACACACACAAGGTGGGGTATTCAGCCGGTTCGGAACGGTTCTGCAGAACCGGTAGCAAAAATTTGGAGTCGTTCGGAGAACCGGCCAATCCCGCCTCTGACTGGCCCCGCCAACCTCATCTCTTCTCTGCCTCCCATCGAGTCCCAGCTGATCGGCTGGGTCTCCTTGGGTTGCCCTGCCCAGGAGAACGGAGCTGGAAAGCAGGTTAGTGGGGTGGGGAGGGAATGGGGATTTTGCAGTGACCTCCCCCTGCCAAGTTTGATTCCAGAAGTTGTGGATGTTTTATCCCTTGGAGGCTTTCAAATAGAGACTGGACAAGCATCTGTCCGAAATATAGGGTAGGGGTTGGACTAGAAGACCTCCAAGGTACCTTCCCACTCAACTAGTCTAGGATCTCTAGGAGGTTGTATTGAGCAGTAATGATGGCAGGACAAGAAGCATGGATGGAAAGTCATCCACAAGTGAAACAAACTCGGGAAAAGCTTCCTGATCGTGAAGACAATGATCCAGTGGAACAGCTGGCCACCAGAAGTTGTGCTTGCTCCATCCCTGGAGGTTTTTTTTAAGAAGAGACTGGACAGTCACTTGTCTGAAATGGTTTAGGGATCTCTCGCTTGAGTAGGGGTTGGACTAGAAGACCTCCAAGGCCCCTTCCGACTCTGATTTTCTGTTCTATCCCATGGAGACATCATTAGCCACAGCCGCTGCAAATCCAGAGAGGATTTTCCCTGTTTCACGGGCAGCCTTTCGGCCACACCAAAGCTGCCCGTTCCTGTCCTACTGAACCCCCTAAAATTCCCGGAGGCCCCAAGCGTTCAGGGGCGGAAGGCCCTTCCGTTAGGAGGGTCAAATATCCCCGAAATGGCGACGGGCAGCTTCCCGGATGGACTCTTCCTGTTCCTCTTTCAGGGGTTATACGAGGTTTTTCTGGAAGCCAGGACTTCTCTCAACGATGCATTTGGTGCTGGCGCGCGCACAAAGGAGGTGGGGAGAGATTAAAAAATAAAATAAAAATAAAAATAAATAAAACCAACCAATGTGCTGAATCTGTTGATTTTTGAGAGTGGATCGATTTTATTTGGGGAGGGCGACGATCGGAAAATGAATGAGGGAGGAGGGAGGGAAGGGCCGGTCACGTCAAGTCAAGATGGATAGATTAAATAAAGGATGGAAGGAGGTAGAGAGCCCGTTAACCAGGAAAGATAGCTGGGAAATTTTGGCCCAATCCCCAGGAGGCTGGGAGTTCTAGTCCTACCTTGGCCACGAAAGATAGCTGGGAAACTGTTATAGTTACATTTCTCTCTCCTTCTCTCCATCTCTCTCTCCTTTTCTCTCTTTCTTTTCTCTCTCTCCTCTCTCTTCTCTCCATCTCTTTCTCCTCCTTTCTCTCCTCCTCTCTCCTTCTCTCTCACTTTCTCCTTCTCTCTCTCTGTCCTCTCTTTCTCCCCCCCCCCTTTCTCTCTCTCTCTCTCCCCTCTCTCTCCCTCTTTCCTTCTCTCTCTCTCTCTTCCCCCCCTCTCTAAATTTGCCTTTGCAGTGTGCATGGAGTAGCGTCTTTAGCCGACAGCTTTCTCTCTGCATTTATTCCACCAATGGCGGAGTCTCCTCTCCTTGTGTTCTCCGGGCTGAACGTCCAGCATGCATTAATGACTTTTATGGATTTTATTGTTAGCAAACAGAAAGGCCCATCACACCTAAACGGTCAGCGAGCTCTGTACCACCGTTTGTTATCTTTCAAGATTGACCGCTCAGCACTAAATATAGACCCTGGGTTTAAACCGGTTAGGTTAAGTAGCAATCATCGCGCAATAAAGATGAAATCAAAGCTAATAAAAGTTGCCAGAGTTCCTGATAAAAGAAAAATGGCTAAATTCAAGTAAATGTTTTCCCCCCCTCTTAGTTTTTGTCGTCTTCCCTTCAAACGCCGTCGCAGAAACTCAGGGCTCCTGTTCTGGGTTCGAAACCAGGGCTCTCCAATCTTGGCAACTTGACGTCTGGTGGACTTCAACTCCCAGAATTCCCCATCCAGCAAAGCAAATTATACAAACTGTCCCGTCGCTGCAATGCCAGCTCCACCTCTTTCGTACACGCCTTGGGCGTGCATCGCACATGCACACGCACATCAGTGCAATCTTGCATGGGCAGAAATGACCAAAAGCACCGAATTCTGTGGATGCCACCAAGGATGAGAAGCCAGGTAAAAACCTGAATGATTAAAACTAAGCGGTATATTTATTTCTTGCCCAGCCTTTAAACCAAGCCCGGCAAATCCATTATTGAAACTCGCATATTCTTTCAGTGACTCATGCGCACCCTTGGCCGAAAAACCGTGGCGCCACTCGTCTCAAGGGTGTCGGAGAACAAAATGCATCGTGTCAACGTGGGAACCCAGTTGGTGGGAGGTGGGATGAGAAGATAGGTCCCTTGTCGCCTAAATTACCCTGAATTAGTCTACAGCTCAGCTGATTTCTTCCAATTAGCCTGTCTGGTCTAGTGGCTGGAATCCAGACAAACCATAGCCCACTCAGCGACCATTTCCCTTTGTGTCTCCGACGGTTGCATGGCCCGGGGTTACAACTGAATGGAGAGAGGTCTGGAGGAGGTGTGTCTCAAAGGGGCTTTTTCAAAAGGCGACCGGGCCTCCTTTGCTCTGCCTTGAAGATGTCTCGCTTCTCCTCTGAGAAACTTCATCGGTTCTCGCGGGGTGGTGGGAATCGTATTTCTTTGCAGTCATCTGGTCCTTTGCTCTCTCCCTGAGAGTCACTGAAAGCACTTGGAGAGGTTTATCGGTGTCCACAGGGTCACCTGAATGGGTGTGGAGATGGGTGTGCAAACTGGGTGTGGAACCCTATTGGGACTTGTGCAAGGACTACATTCCGAGGTGGGATTCAGCTGGTTCTGACCGGTTCTGGAGAACCGGTAGCAGAAATTTTGAATAGTTTGGAGAACTGGCAAATCCCACCTCTGACTGGCCCCGCCCACCCCATATCTCTTCTCTGCCTCCCATTGAATCCCAGCTGATCGGCTGGGTCTCCTTTGGTTGCCTGGCAAAAGAAGAACGGAGCTGGAAAGCAGGTCAGTGGGGTGGGGAGGGAAGGAGGATTTTGCAGTATATCCTTCCCCTGTCATGCCCACCAAGCCATGCCACGCCCACCAAGCCACACCCACCAAGCCACACCCACAGCTGATCGGCTGGGTCTCCTTTGGTTGCCCTGCACAGGAGAACGGAGCTGGAAAGCAGGTCAGTGGGGTGGGGAGGGAAGGAGGATTTTGCAGTATATCCTTCCCCTGCCACGCCCACCAAGCCACGCCCACCAAGCCACCAAGCCACGCCCACAGAACCGGTAGTAAAAAAAAAAAATCGAATCCCACCCCTGACTACGTCGTAGACAAGAGACGGGTGGTGTATCCCTCCTCTCGTTGCCTGTTCGAGGCCGATCCCATTTCAACGCTGACGGTTTCTTTGGCGCTTCCGTCAAACAAACCGTCCTCTTTATGCAGACTGTGGACTTGGCGGCCTTCGAACGAGCGGCCTTCGTCTGCCGACTGCCGAGGGACCGCTGGATCTTGTCCCGGGGGTTTGTTCTCCTACGTTGTGCCCTGCGGTTGTTTTGTTCCTCCAACATACAGATGAGCAACCCGATTTCATCTCTTGCCCCATGGATGGATTTTTGGGGGGGGAGGGGGCGTGAGTTTTCTCGTCCTCTCCTTCAAAACTGAAAAAAAAAAACAGGCCAGAAATGAAAGCACCCCAGCCGCTTTTCTCTCGAGACGCTGATTCTGTGGTGCTGAATAATGGGATGCGTGTTGCCCTAGGAACAAGGTGACTTTCCCAGCCGCGTTAGGCATATCGTTGTGCTGCCATGGCTGTTGCAAAAATAGCCCTGAAGGAATAAGTACGTGTGTCCTGAAAGAAAAGAGCGGTATCAGTAGCAAGCTAATAGGAGATTCTTCTGGAGCACAGAATCCGAGGGCTGAAAGGCACCTGGGAGGTCATGTAGTCCAACCCTCTGCACGAGGCCAATGATCAGTGTAGAGAAAAGTAAAGTCCTACACTTAGGTTTAAAAAAATCAAAAGTTCACATATAGATTAGATGAAGCCAGGCTCAATAGCAGGAACGGTGAGAGGGATCTTGGAGTCTTAGTGGACAACCAGTTAAATAGGAGCCAGCAGTGTGCAGCCGCCGCCAAAAAAGCCAATGCAATCCTAAATTGCATTAACAGAGGGATACAATTGAGATCAAGGGAGGTACTAATACCACTCTATAAAGCCTTAGTAAGACCACACCTAGAGTACTGCATCCAGTTTTGGTCACCAGACTATGAAAAAGTGCAGAGAAGAGCAACCAGGATGATTAGGGGACTGGAGGCTGAAAGATATGATGAATGATTGCAGGAACTGGGCCTGGCTAGTCTAGGGAAGAGAAGGACCAGGGGAGACAGGAGAGCATCTTCCAATATTTGAGGGGCTGCCCCAGAGAGGAGGAAGGGATCAAGCTATTCTCCAAGGCACCTGAAGGCCAGGCAAGGAATAATGGATGGATCTTGATCCAGGAGAGATTCAACCTGGAAATAACGAGATATTCTCTGACAGGGAAAACCCATGGAACAGAAGTTGCCTTCAGAAGTTGTGGGAGCTTCATCCCTGGAGGCTTTCAAGAAGAGACTGGACTGCCATCTGTCCAAAATAGTGTAGAATCTCCAGTTTGGGCAGGGGAGGTTGGACTAGATGACCTACAAGGTCCCTTCCAACTCTGTTAATCTGTATAATCTGTAAACTTCATACCATCCCGGTCATTTAATCCAGTGTACACTACATGAGGTCCAAAGGATAACGGCTCTTTTTCTCCTTGGCAGAAAGTGGCTACAAAACAGAAGAACTGGCGTCAGACCAGATATGATGGGCAGCCTTATCCAACCTGATACCGTGACTCTTTCTAACTGGGTTACAATCAACCAGGCAGAGGCGAGGAAAGACATTCGCATATTCTCTGAGCGGCCTCCACGCTCGTATATGCTTGGAGGCACCAGATCAACCCTGGCAGTAATTCATTTTTCCCCATTGATTTTTCCATCACACTGATTCACTCCACGTTAACTGGGTTGGCCGCTCCGTCTCTGGCTGAATAGATGCCCATGAACTCAGCGCTTTCCACGGCCTCTGATGCCCCACAACCATGGAGCTTGCAAGCGTCCACTTTTGGGGAAACCTTATGAAACCTGGCGTGGGCTCCTCGGCTGACCTCCTGGATCAGGTGACGGAAGGACCTGGAATCGAACCTTGGCCGGGTTCATATATAAAAGGGAGTTAAGGAGCACCCCACGCTCCAACCCTCATGAAGTGTCATTGGGAGGATCTCAACAGAGGCAGAGAGAAGATCCCTGCCTGGCTGTCCAGTTTGGGAAGCAGGGGCTAAACCTCACAGAAGCACCTTCCGCCCGTCCACCCAACGGCCCGGGAGTCCTTCCTTTTCAGCAGCAACTCAGCCCTTGCAAAAGGCCCAGTCCTGGAGAGAGGCGGTTAATTTACAACTTGTCATTCTAGCAACATTGCTTTCACTTGATATCCAACAATGTTCTCAAGGCAGCCGGCCAAGAAATATTACATTTGCTCTTCACTGGGTGCCCAAACAAAATATTCCATTTATCTCTCCAGCTGACAACATTATCAGTTTTTTAAAAAAGCAAAAAAAAAAAAAAAAAGAAACCCTCCCAGGTGCAGGAACAATCATTCCTAAGCTATTTCTTTCTCTTCTCCTGGAGAATAGCCAGCCTGGAATTGCAATGTCAAATTCCCCAAGAATTAAAGAGGTTCTCGCGATGAAAAGGGACCGAGATCAAATACAAGGGTTAGTTAAGAAAGAAAGGAATGAAAATGAAATTGGACACATGAGCATCTGTCTCTATCTATCTATCTATCTATCTATCTATCTATCTATCTATCTATCTATCTGTCTGACTGTCTATCTATCTCTCATCTAACTACCTACCTACCTTTCTATTTATCTATATCTATCTACCTCTCTCTCTATCATCTAACTACCTACCTATTCATATTTCTTAAGGGGGCCTGTTATAGGGGGAAATTGTGGGGACCACTTGTAAAACATGACTTTAAAATAGAGAAGTATGAGTATAAAAGGCTGAGAACTTCCCATTGCAAATACTAGCAATAGTAAGAGCAATAGCATCGATATACCACCCCCACAGTGCTCTCTTCAGTCAGGGGTGTCAAACCCACGTTGTCATGTCATTGTCATGTGATGTATTGCAACTTTTCCCCCCCTTCACTCAACCACGGGTGGACATCGTGATGCATCCATGAGTTTGACTCCCCTGCCCTAAATGGTTTACAAATGCCAGCCTATTGTCCCCAACAGTCTGGGTCTTCATTTTACTGACCCTGGAAACCTTGTGTCAACTCATAAAACATTCCTGTACCTGTTTTAGAAGTTGCCATAAAAAGGGGGTGGGGAGGAGGAAGGAAATCTGGAAGATCGGTTTGAAAGCAAAAGTACGTTCCAACTCTTCTCTTTAAAAGATTGTAACTAAACTACCAGAGCTTTTGCCTGCGAATCTATTTCATTGGAGAGCGTGATTGATGACACCCAGCCCGTGAATGGACTCAGTTGGAGAAGCTGATTTTTGACACACCCAGAGAGGAGGGAGGAAACAGGGTCACCGGGGACGGTAAATGACAGGTGTCAGAGTTGGCTGCATACAGGGCAGTGCCAGTACGTCACCTCTAATGGATCCTTTGAAGTTTATGGAAGTTTGGCTGGAGAATCATGATTTAATTAGAGCGATTGCTGGAATTCTGACACCTTGAGCCAGTCAGGATTGAACTCCAGATTGTGGTACAGAATTTGCCTTCTAACCCCTGGGCCACCAGAGCTCGTAGAATGAGGGCCCCTCTCGCATAGGCAGTGATCCCCAACAAAGCTGAATTGTCTCCTTTAAGCCCTTGTCTCTCAACGCCCCACATAAATCATACACTTTGCTATACAATGTACTGGCACATGTTTTTCTACTTCCCCCATGTGCGCTTTTGACTGCTCTCTTTTGACCCGACCGTGCCGTCAACTGGGGTCAACAGTATGAAACTAATCAGGCTTGGGAGATGACTTGTCCACCTAACCATTGATGGAGCCCTCGGGGAAGGCCCAATAATTGAAACCTAGGCAGAAACGTGCCACCCATGGGGGACACTCCATTTTCTTGTTTAGCTCCTGAACCAGATGAAACCAGAGAGCAATTTCTCCTACTGGTCCATTCCTCCTCTGACACACACACCCCGTCCACCCCACGCAGACCCCTCTTGAGGTGTTTTCAAGAGATTTGCTTCTAATTTAATAATCTCATAATAACTTAATAATAACAATAATAATAATTTAATAATCTCGAATACAGCCCATCCACCTGGAACCCTCCTTGTATATCGGACATTAACACAACTGAGCGGGTTCACAAGTATTTCTCGAGAAAATTACTCCACTCCTACACTCACGGTAGAATTTCCCTGGGCCTCCGAGGCTCGAAAGTTTTGGGCCTGGACAATCTGGAACTGTGCCGCCTGCAGTCTGATCTAAGCACAGTACACAAAATTGTCTGCTCTAACGTCCTGCCTGTCAACGGCTTCTTCAGGCTCAACCACAATAACACACGGGCAAACAACGGATACAAACTCAAGGTAAACCGCTCCAAACTCGATGGCAGAAAATACGACTTCAGCCACAGAGTGGTCAACGCCTGGAACGCCCTACCCAACTCCGTTGTTACAGCCTCAACTCCTCCCAGCTTCCACCTCAAACTGTCTACCGTGGACCTCACTCCATTCCTAAGAGGTCCTTAAAGGGGGGGCGTGCATAAGTGCACCAGCGTCCCTACTATCCCTGTCCTACTGTCCCCATTTATCTCTATTTACTCCCTTCATTCTTGCTTATGTTCATGCCTATACTTGTTATCTTGTACATGTTGGACAAACAAATAAAATAAAATAAACTGAAATGTAGGTTTGGGTTTGTTTGCAGCAAAACCCAAGATGATCAATAAGAGACGGGTGGGGACAGGGGGTGGCCTAGCTGTGATGCAGCTGGATCGCGTCTCTTTTTTAACGATGGAGCTAAATTTAGCCGTGTTAAACTGCAGCAGGGAAAAAACACGTGGCAGCTCCCTCCCACGTGAGATGCGCAAGCTTTGCATTCCTGGATGAAATCTGTGAGCTTCCGGAACCCTTAAAACGCCCTTAACCTTTTGCAAAGGAATACGAAAACGGTACCGGAGTTCTCCAGGCCATAAATTAAAGCCAGACTTTTGCCACTAGAGGGAGCCAGTCTGCCAATAATAATTTTCGAGGCTTTTCTCTTTCTGTTCATCCAAAGGCAGAAATTAAAATTGCTTTCCTGGGTATCCAATCCAGCCAGGGAACCCTGATCCTCCAAGGTTGCATAACCTCAGTTTAACCAAGGCATTATTTTGAGAGATATATTGTCAGTATATTCATGAACTGGAACAAGAGCATGTTTGTAACAAGGTCAGCCAAGGAATAGGCATAGCAACTACGTCAGCCAATGAGGACTGTTTGGAAACCGAAACTAGAAGTAGCCTAGGCGTGGCTATATATATTAAGCTCGGCAACTCTGCAGCTATGTCGAGCTCTGAGTCTGTCTATTGAAGATGAAACTAACTTGCTTGCTTGCTTGCTGAAGACTGGAGCTCTGCTCTGAACTTTGCAATATGTTTCTGCTTGAGTTTGCTTCGTGTTGGAGAAATCTACAACTGGTTTGTAAAATCTTATTATGTTTATAAAGATGTTAAATGAAGCATCAGCCACCTGTGTTTATTTTTCTGGAGCTGAATTATCACTGCAAAACTCTCAAGATATATAAAAATCTGGATGGGTGGAAAGTGGGGTGGAAAGATAGCGGTAGCTCCAATTCGTTGTTGAACAGGGTGGGGACGCTAATACAATGAACACCTCTAACTCTGAGAGGGCAGATGAGTAAGGAAGGGAGGGAGGTAAACCATTCATAATTTCTTGACTTCAGCAACTTGGAAACGCGGGGACTTCGATTCCCAGAATTCCCCCAGCCAGCAGGACTTCAGGGATAATTCCACAAAGGCCCTCGACCCCTTCTTGGGCAACGAGAGGAATTAGAAATACCGGCGTCTGTTTCAAACTGCAGGAAGTCCTCAGTTGGCAATGGCCTAACTTTTCTGTAGCAAGGTAGTTGTTAAGTGAATTTTGCTCCGTTTTATGATCTCTCTTGCCAGACTTGCAAAGTGAATCATTGCAAGCCAGCTGAGAGAGTCGGGGTCCGCACACCCCAAAGTTGCTACGGTTGATAAACCGTGAATTAAGAGTTTTCTTTGGCTTCGTCTGCACATCTCTATTCTTACCACTAAAGACTGGCTGGGGAATTCTGGGAGTTGAAGTCCACATATCTTCAGGTTGATGAGTCGGGAAGCATTGATCTCTGCAGACTTCCTCTCCTACAAATTGCTGACACCATATATAGACAAAGACAAAGCATGATCTAAGGCAATTGTCTTCCAACTTGGCAAGTGTAAGGTTTGTGGACTTCAACTCCCAGAATTCCTGAGCTAACATGACTGGAGGAGGAATTCTGGGAGTTGAAGTCCACCAAGTCTTAAAGCTGTTGAGTTGGAAGACCCCTGATCTAAGGGGAATTCTGGGAATTGAAGTCCACGCTTCTTTGAGTTGCCAAGGTTGAGGCACCCCGTTGTAAAATCCAAAGGCCCTCACTATTGTCATCCAAGTGCAACGGGTGTGTGACCAAATGGCCACAAACGTTTGAATACACAACAGATCAAGTCCAACTTGTGTTGAGTTTGAACTAGAAACAAAACTGGCAGTGCAGCGCCTCCTGGTGCCCAAAAATGAACACAAATGACTGAAATACAAAGTTTAAGAACTTCCTCAAGATTTCCAGCAGGAGAACTCTAAGAAACCAAGGGATACAATGTGTAGCATTTAGGAAAATCCCAGGATGGTCAAAAATATGAAATTTGACGTCCCATTCAGACAAACAATGCAAGGTCCCAAGGACCAGCCCCCATCCTTCTTAAAAAGGTTCCCCTTTTCCAAACACCAAGAAACTTGTGCTGCTGTTAAAAACACAACCGTCAGCCAAGAAAAGACGAGGAAACTAGGAGAAGCCATGACTTACAGAACTCTCTGCCCCATGATGGCCTCAACCTGTGGAACTCCCTGCCCCATGATGGCCTCATGACTCACCTGACCCCTGAGGGGCGGCGCTGGAGAGGATCCATTTCACCAAGCAACATTTCATCAGCGCTTTGCGTGTGAGCCGCGGCTTCTGCCATTTCACGTTCTCCTTCTTCCCGGGAGGGGTTTGCCCTGGGTCACCCAGGAGGCTGCCATCCGTTTCCTTGTTGTCATCCTAAGAGGAGACAGAGAGGAGATCAGAGGCCTCCCTCGTACATTTTGCTTGCTTCACAAAGATCAACATATATATATGGATGGATCTTTGGTTGTTCGGGTTTTCTCCC
>NW_020769384.1:3310031-3320374 GCF_900518735.1 Pseudonaja textilis
TGTGTGTGTGTGTGTGTGTGTGTGTGTGTGTGTGTGTGTGTGTGTGTTGGGGTGGGGGTTGCTTTTCTCCGCGTTGCCATTGCACCTTCCAGCCTCGGGTGGGAAGAAGCCTTACCAGATCTCCAAACATCTGCTGGGGGGAATCCCACGGCCAAGTGGCAAGGAAAAGAAACGATCTCTCTCTCTTCCTTCCTTCCTTCCTTCCTTCTCCGGCCAACCTGCCCAGTCCAAGACTCCTCGGCCCCGGCCGGTGCCCGCCAAGCTCTCGCTCTCCTCCGGCTGCTGCTGGCTCCGCGGGGCCCGCGTGGGCTGCGTGGAAAGGGAGCCGGGAGAGGAGCTACCAAGGCGCCCTCGCCGCCGCCGCCGCTTTTCCTCCTCCGAGGAGCATCCTCGATCCAAGGAGGAGGAGGAGGAGGAGGAGAAGGTGTCCCCGGGCCAAGTTTACCTTTCAACTGTCTGGCAGGCAGCGGGCCAGCCTCCGGGCGCTGTTTCCCTAGCAACCGTCCCCACGGCGGGTGTGTGTGTGTGTGTGTGTGTGTGTGTGTGTGTGTGTGTGTCTCCAACGCCTCCCCCTCGCTCCCACTTTGATCTATCGGGGTTTTCCCCCCCCCCACCTCCAAAAACTGTCAACCGGATGGCTCAGCCCCCATCATCCCGCAACCCCCCCCCAACCCATCCTCCCCCGTGGATGAGCTGAGCTGGGACAGCCGCTGCAGCCGGGTGGATACGCGTGGGACCCTTCCCCACGCCCGCCTCGCGCCTGCCTCGCCCTCACAGGTGAGCTTCTTTTTCCCCCCTCCCCTTCCCCCGCCCAGGTAAGAAGGAGGGGGAAGCCCAGGTGGGAAGCCAAGCCGGGCTTGGGTCTTGGCAGCGGTTCGGCGGGGGGGGGCTGAGACGCGCGGGACAGGCTTCGCGCGGCGTCACGCGTGTCCGGCAAAGGCTTTCTCGGCGCGAGAGAGGTTTGTCTGCCCGAGGCAGAGATAAAGCAGCCGAGGTTGCATTCACACGACGGATAGGACCCAAATGTGCTGGATAAGACGGGATTAGCTCCGTCCAAATCGCGTTGGGAGAGTTTATGCAACGTTAATTAAATTGGGAGGACATTTGTGACTCACAGCATCCTAGAGATGAAAGGGGCCCCACGAGGTGATCGTTCTGGTCTCTTCCAACTCTCTCATTCATGGCTGGCTGGGGAATTCTGGGAGTTGCGGTCCACCAGTCTTAAAGGGGCCAAGATTGGAGACCCCTGACTTAGATGACCCTTCTGGTCTCTTCCAACTCTATCACTCATGGCTGGCTGGGGAATTCTGGGAGTTGCAGTCCACAAGTCTTAAAGGGGCCTTAGAGGGCATCTAAACTAAAAGATGATTAGGGGGCTGGAGGCTAAAACATATGAAGAATGGTTTGCGTGATTTTGGTATGTCAGGTCTGGTGAAAAGAAGGACCGGGGGCTGACATGAGAGCAGTCTTCCGAGATCTCAGGGGCTGCCCCAGAGAAGAGGGAGCCAAGCTATCCTCCTAAACACCAGGAGGCAAAGAAAGAAACAAGGGTGGAAACGAATCCAGGAGAGAAGCAATCGGGAACTAAGGAGAAATTTCCTGTCAGAACAATTGATCAGGGGAACAGAAGTTGTGGCTGCTCCATCCATCCCGGGAGGCTTTCAAGGAGAGATTGGATATGCACTTGTCTGGAACGGTCGAGGGTCCCCTGCCTGAGCAGGGGGTTGGACTAGAAGATCTCCAAGGTCTCTTCCAACTCTGTTATTCTGTTCCTTTGGCCTTCTTTAAGCATGCCAAATTAACCTAATAAAGTCATCCATGCCCTTCATGCCAGACAAAGGCCTGAAACACGAGAGGCAGATCTGGGTGCTGGGTAAGGACGGATTTTCTGCAAAGCTGGAGTTCACCTTTTGTGGTGTCCCGTTGCTTGCCGACATCCAGGGCATCACTGTTACAAACAAGACGAGCTTTGTCCTTTTTGAAAGGCAATGCAAAATCCTCTCTCTTTTGCCATCAGAAGAGAAGGAGAGGCGTCCTTCTGTCTTGCCCTTTCTAGAACAAATCTTTTACTTTGGGTTTTCAACAGTTTCCTCCAAGGGCAGGAGCAATTTTGTTTTTCCTCTCTCCAAAAGCAGCTGGATTTTTTTTTTATTTTCTCGTCTGTGACATTTTCTCTGGAAGTTGTGGGTGCTCTAACATAAAGGGTCTTCAAACTGGACAGCTTTAAGACTTGTGGACTTCCACTCCCAGAATTCCTCCTCCAGTCATGTTAGCTCAGGAATTCTGGGAGTTGAAGTCCACCAGTCTTAAATTTGCCAAGCTTGGAGACTCTTGGTCTATTCTATCTATTCTATCTCTCTCTTTCTCTCTATCCCACCTCTCTTCATCTGTTCTATCTATTCTATCTTTCTCTCCCTCTATTTATTCTATCTCTATCTATCTATCTATTCTACCTCTCTTTATCTATCTATTCCAGGGTTCTTCAACCTCAATAGCTTTAAGACTTGTGGACTTCCACTCCCAGAATTCCTCCCCCAGTCATGTTAGCTCAGGAATTCTGGGAGTGGAAGTCCACCAGTCTTAAAGCTATCAAGTTGGAAGACCCCTGTCTAACATCATTTAATGACCCCATAATCCCTTGTGGGATGGAGTCTGGGCAATTGAATGGAGCGGAATATTTACTGGCCGGATGCTCCTCCTGTCTCCAAGGCAGAGTTTTGTCTAGCAGATATATTCTCATTGTGCCGAGAGAGACCGAAATATCTGCCTGTACCTAGGTTTGAACACACAGCCTCCCGATGGTGAAGTGAAAGCTCCACCTCTGGGCCACTGCGCCACTCTTATGGGTGCTCTATTACTGGAGCTTTTTAAGAAGAGACTGGACAGCCATCTGTCTGAAAGGATACTGTGTCTCCTGCTCCAACAGGGGGTCAGGCTAGAAGATCTCCGAGGTCCCCTCAGACTCTGCTATTTAGTATTCTCTAAAAATAAATAAATCTATTTCTAAGCAGGATACAGCATCCCACCATCTTTTGGGTACAATCGGACTGTGGAATTTAAAATCCGAGAACATGTTGTTGGCATTCTAACTAACGCAGCTGCCAAGATGAGGCAACCAGCTACAAAATATTCAAATAGCAGAAGCAAACACGGCCCTCAGACTATAAACTGTCAGATTTTTATATTCTAACAGTGTCCTCAGAGTGGGTACAAATATAGACGATGCCCAAGGCTGGGCGTTTGGCTTAGTACACACTACGGTTTCCTTCCTTTTTAATTAAAAGAATCTTTTAAAACAAATTAACGAGGCAAAATGTGGGATAACTGGTGGATTTGGTCCATGTTGCAATGACACATGATGTGCACACAATGTGTCCCCCTTGCAGACCCCCAGCAGGGAGCAGGGAGGACGCCGAAGTGTGTGCTAGCTTCACCTTCTCGTGTGGGTGTCGTGTGTGCAATTTATCACACTTAGCCTGAGAAGAAGCCCCAACTGCGATCAGTTTTCCCCCCCGTATCAATATTCGGCGAGGTCTCCGTTGCTTAGCTGCATCTTGTAGGAAGAATGACATATTTTGGGAAATATTAAAAGAGGCAGAGTATTATTTGATTGCTTATTGTACCCTATGACTATCACTAAGTATTGTACCTGATGATTCTTGACAAATGTCTCTTTTCTTTTATGTACACCGAGAGCATTTGCACCAAGACAAATTCCTTGTGTGTCCAATCGCACTTGACCAATAGAAGAATTCTCTCCTATTCTGTTCTATTTTATTTCCCCAAAGGAGGAATGGAGGGGAAAATCTTAACCAAGACAGAAAGCGGCTCCTGACAACCTCCAGCAGATGCCTGAAGTCTTTGGAGAGGGATATTTTTGTACCCGTTAAGAAATCCAGGCCACAAAGAGAGAATGGTACTGTTGACGTTGGAAGATTAGGATTATGTATACTTATTTGTATTATTATTGTTAGCCTTGTTTAAAAAGGATATTGACCCAGTCAATACACTGCCCACAAAATATGTGTGGTGTGGAAGGAATACTGTAAACAAAACAAGAATTAATAAGAAAAAGAAATCCAGCCTATTTAGAAACAAAAAAAAGCCTTCAGCTCCAACTGACGGGATTAAGGACCGGACCTGACCTTTAGGACATAGTGGGATGAACCCTCCACTGCTGAAATAGCAGGAGAGACACAATCCCCAGAACAGTTCAAACGTCAAAGTCACAGGAACCTATCAAGATCCATCCCCTCGTTCGACCGATTGGCCGGCTGTTCCAGAACCGCATGCCATGGTTAGTTCCGCTCTCGATATACAGAGTCCTTCTTTCCAAATCGACCTCCATTTTATCTCCAGAGTTTTTCTCCTGGCTTGGTTTTCTTCCAACAATCTCCTGTTGGACTTTCTGCAGCGTCTTTCTGAGGTGCCTTTCCTCACATCCCATAATATGATTCATCAACCTCTCTCGAGATTTCACTCTCTGCTCCCGCACACCACCCTCCTTGCAAAGGGAATCTGGCCAAGCCAACCTCATTGCAGAAAAACAGGTCAATCTCTTTCTTGAAGCTGTGGGGATCCAAACACTGGATCCGCGCAGAGTCACTGAATGCGCGTGGCAAGGGAGGTCATAAAATGGAACAAAACTCACTTCAGAATTGTCTTGCTTAGCAAAAGAGACTTTGAGCTCAATTGTAGTCATCGTAAGTCAAGGACTACCTGCGTTTTCCCCCCCGTTGCTAACTTCATCACGGTCGGTGGCATTTTGTTACAGGCTACTAAGCAGAAACACAACCAATTAGGAGCATAAAAGAGATCGCTCTTCTTCGGCGTCGTTTGCAAATAGTAGGTTCAAAGATGGAAGGCCTTTATTTTATAACATGGTTCCGGGCAGGTAAGTCTTCCTCCTCCTGCAGCTTAAAAAGTAAAACCGGAAGCTTTTTCCGATGACTTCTTAGCATGGATGGAGCTTGGCGGCCCCTGCTAGCAAAGCAACGGTGGGGAAATGTGCCACAATTAAAATCATTTTCTTTTTTTAAAAAATGAACCAAGCATACTTCTCGTTCATAACGGTTGCTTTTTATATATACAGTGTTTTTCTCCAGCCACCTCTTACTTTTCAGTTCCAAGATGCTCTCCACAACAAGACCAAGGAGTGTAATTCTGGGTTGTCGTTTTGGGGTATCTACGGCCAATATTTCCAAAGAATTCAGGGTGCGTAATGGCAAGGGTTTGGAGAGCACCTCTGCCATGAGACAAGAGCCACATCTGGAAGGCTGTGGCTGCGTAAAAAGAGCCATTGCTAAAAATAGGCATTTCTGTGTAGCACAGAGAGAGAGAGAGAGAGAGAGAGAGAAAAGCTGTCTCCAAACCAAAACGCAGGGGTGTGCTCTCACACAGGTCTTGCAACGTTGGCACCATCTGCACAACACAGCCAGATCAAAGACAAGCCCCCTGCTGGGGTTTGCAGAAGGTACAAAACTTGGTTAGTTTGACTTTCTTGGGACTGTGTGTGTTACCTGGATCAGACTACAGGTAGGCCACGGCTGATGCTCAAAACTGGGACTGGAATTTTTGTTGCGAAGCAAAGAGTTACAGGAATCGTGCCTGATTTCACAATCTTTTTTGCCGCCATGGTTAAAGAATCACTGCGGTTGTTAAGTGAATCACACAGTCGTTAAACGAATATAGCTTCTCCCGTTGATGTTGCTGGTCAGAGAAGCCAGCTGGGAAGGGTTCCATTGTTGTAAAGACATACCGGTTTGCCAAGAGCCCAAATATTGATCATGTGACCATGGGGATGCTACAACAGGTGTCAGGGGTGGTTGTAAGACACTTTCTGCAGTCATCATCATCGTTGTCATCATCATCATCATCATCATATTTTAATGATCTCATAATCCCAACTGAACGAAGCTGAAGGTTTTACTGGCCGGATGCCCTTCCTGTCACCAATGTGGAGTTTTATTCGGCAAATATATTCTCAGTGTGCCCAGAGAGAGAAATATCTGCCTCTACCCAGGATCGAACTCACAGCCTCCTGATTGTGAGGCAAGAGGGCCACCTCTAAGCCAACAGCAGCGCTGTTATCATTTTGAGCGGTTGTTAAAAGAAATGCTTGTTAGTTAAGACCGACATGTACCAGGTTCCCATTATAAATGTTTTGAGGATGAACTTTTTACAATCTTTATAAAACACGAGGAACTCTATCCTACAGGGAGGAAAGATCCTGGAAAGAAGCCAATATAACCATTAACACCTCAAGAGGGATGTGTTTTTTTCCACCACGATACCAGCTGGTTGATTGAACGTAATTTGGTTAGAATTTATTCATGAGGAACAATGTAGATTTTTACGTAAAAGCCACTTAAAAGGCAGTGTTAGGAAATAGTTGGACTGTCATGCCCCTGTCGGAATCTGATTTGGAGGGGGAGGCCGAGCAAACTGGGGAAGGGCAAAGTCCAGCTGGGCAGACCAGGGAAGAGGTAGAACAAGGGAGAGGGAATTCGGAGGAAGACCTAGGCCTACCCTCTCTTCATCCTACGGCACGCAGGGAGGAACGGAGAAGGGAGCAACGTGGGTTGCATGGCTTATGGGGGAGGAAAGGGCCCTGATTCCCTTCATTAGCTGCAGCTGAGAACGCCATGTTTAAAAAAGGGAAGCTGCACACAGCAAAGTTATTGGGAGCAAATTGTGAATTCTCTGGTATCATCGAAGCTTATCTGGGTTCCTGGCATCTTCCCAACTGCGTGTGTTTTGTTGGCCTTTCAAGGCTGCAATTCCTTCTCCTGCCCTGTCCAGTTAATTGCTGCAGCGTGTTTTGCGTGGATGTTTATTTACAGTTTGTATGTACTTTGTTTTCGGACTGAATTTCCTCCACTTAAAGACTGTTCTTGGGAGAGATTTTTCTCCAGCCGAAGGTAAACTGGACATTGGAGGTATTAAAGGGACTTTTCTTACTTATTTGACTGTGTTGCCTTTGTGCCACACCCCGGGTCATCACATGGACATTTTGGAATATTTGGAGCAACATAATGAAAAATGAGCCACGTTGATTGTCTTAAGATGCAAAAAAGCCCTTTGACAATCGAAGTGAGCTTTCCTGCTGAAGACTTTGGAAGATATTAATTTTGGAGAGAACTTTATCAAATGACCGAGATCGATTTACACTTCACAGAAAGCACAAATAATTGATCTAACCAAAACAAAAAAAAAAACACCCTGTGAGATATAAAAAGGGATGACAGAAGGATGGCACTGCCTCCTCTCTTGTTTATTTTGGTTCTTGCAATTCTGAGTAGAGATGTGAGACAAGATGAAAGGATTGTGGTAGCAAAGGTCTAAAAATAAACTTAGGAAGTTAAGGGCTTTTGCAGATAACTTGCCGGTGGTTTTGGAAGAGTCTTCAAGGGGAATTAAAACACGAATAGGAAAAACAAAAGAACTGGCTGCAGTAGCAGGTATCAAGGTGAACAGACAGGAAGGTGAAAATGGAGGATCAAACAGAACGGACGAACAAAACAGACGAAGAACAAAACCTGTAAGGAAAATGTTGGGTGCTACCCAACAAAATGTGGCTGGATGGTGAGAAAAGTAAAGTCTTGCAGAGAAAAAGCCAAAGTACCGGTACAAAATAGACGTTACCTGGCTCAGCAGGTGAGAGATTACAGATTAACAGAGTTGGAACGGACCTTGTGGGTCACCTAGTCCAGTGGTCGCCAACCAGTGGGCTGGAGACCACTGGTGGTCCGTGAGAAAATTTGGGTTGTCCTCAGAGAAATGTCCCCCCGCCAAAGAGATCAATCCAGGCTGTGAGGGACACACAAGGGTGCAATCCTTGTGTGGTCAAGGACTAACTATAGCTTAGGGTTTTCTGCAGGGAGACCTAGCCATCACTGGCAAGAGACCCCTGCTGCGCTCGCAATCCATTTAGAGGCTAAGTGGGACCTTTAAGGACAGTCAAAGAAGCTCATTTTGGCTTATCTCGGGTCTTTTTTTATTATTATTTTTGCAAACTTATCCATCTCTTTTTCTCCCAGCCCTGCCTCCAGTGTGATATATATTTCTCCAAATAAATTTATAAATAAATTTATAAATTTATTTGCCTCAGCGTACATTGTTTTTGCAAATTATTTTTTTTTTCATATTGCAATAACTCTTTAATAAATCACCTCTATGAATATACAGACTTTCCCCAATACGCTTTTAAATTATATGATTGAGAGAGAGAGAGAGAGAGAGAGAGCGCCTTGCAACTATCAACTAAAAAATACTTCTTTGGTCTTTTTAGTTGCCAGCAGAAAGGGAGTGAGGGGGAAAAGCAGTGCATTTCTTAAATGCCTCAGATAATCGCCTGGGCAGCGCAAAGCTGTCGGCGTGCAATATTATTACTATGACTCTTGGCTATGGATGTGTCCCATTGGAGAATATACATCCTTGGGGTGGGAGGAAGAAAATGAATGATGTGTTTTAGTATCACCTGCATCCAGCTAACGCCAGCATGGCCACTCCTAATAAGTCATTTCTTTTTTCACTCTGAGAGATGTGGCTAGAGACTTACGATTTGAATGGGGGATTTGTTGGAGCCCTGACAGCAACATTGGGAGGGCTGCAAATTTTATCTGACTGTTCTGTTTTGAATGTGGGTGCCAGCCTGGGAATATACAGTTATATGTTGGCGCTCAGAAGAAGTTGATTTAATTCCTCTCCTGCCTGGGTGGGAGGTCACAGTAGAGAAAACTCGTTCCCTGTAATAACCAGATTAGTGCCGGCTCTTCTCAGAGTTTCGGAAATAAATCAGATCCCTGAAGCCTCAAACCGCTTTCAGCCGAACAGAACAAGTTGGATGCGGCTGGTGACTCTTCCTGATGTGGGCAGCACTATCTCCAAGCAGTTACACCTTGGAAATCCTTTGGGGACATGTCACCCCTTAAAACAGGGGTTCCCCAAACTTGGCAACTTTAAGACTTGTGGACTTCAACTCCCAGAATTCTGCAGCCAGCATAGTGCCAAGTATCAGAGTATATACGCAGAGCAACTAAGTCAGCCAAGGAGGACTGTTTGGAAACTGAAACTAGAAGCAGCCTAGGCGTGGATCTATATATTAAGCTCTGCAGCTCTGTTGAGCTCTGAGTCTGTCTGTTGAAGATGAAAGTGCTTCTTTCCTCTGCTGTGTGTCTTGCTTGCCTGCTGAACTAAAGTGAAACTGAGGTCTGTTTTCTGAGCTCCTGAGTTTCTGTTCTGCTTTGAACCTGTAACCTGTCTGCTTCTGTTTGAGTTTGGAGAAATGCTGGAGAAATCTACAACTGGTATTGTAAAATTTACTTTATGTGTTTATAAAGAAGTTAAATGAAGCCTCAGCCATCTGTGTGTACTTTTCTGGCGCTGAATTTACACTGCAATAATCTGAACTCCAAGTTTGGAGACCTCTGACTTAAAAGAAGACCCCTGCTAGGGGCATGGGATGTGATAATGGGTGCAGGAGGTGGATTTGTAGTTTTTTTACTTATTGCAAGGAAGCCCAGAACTTTCAGATTCGGGATTCCCCAGATGTGCCAGTTTGCTATCCAAAAAAGAGGAACTTTTGAGAAGATGTTTGTCTAGAAGTTATTTGTTGGAGGAGGTTTTCTGGAACGCTGACAATATATATGTATTTTAAAAATGGCACTGAATGACAAGGAGCATTTAAGTCCCAATAGCCAGGGTTTGTTGTTGTTTTTTTACAAGTTTTGGGGCCATTCAAACTTCCAACTCAACCTGTGTTTGGAGCACCGTCAACCAGAACCTTTTTCCCCCCCCTAATTTCAGCCAGGGTCACTGGGAGTGGGCCTTTGGCGAAGGTCTCTGGGAAACAGTCCTGCCCATCAACGCGCGGACGATACTGCAGTTCTGGAAGGAGGACCTTTTTGCGGGAGACCCAGCGAAGGGCACTTCCTGGAAGGAGCAGCCGTCGGTCCCCTCACCTGGGCATCCGGAGGGGCGGTCGGGGAGGCCTTACAGCCGCAGAGACGTGACCCGTGGGATGTGGAAGGGAAACGTTTCATCTGATCCAGTAGAACTAGACGCAGCGGGAGAGAAAGCAGATTCTATTATTTTCTCAGGAAACAGGGAATGTCCGCACACTGCGGTCAAAAAAAAGTCAAAATGGCCACCACCGCATCATTGTACGTGGCGCGTAGATGTTATCGTGCCCAGCAAAAGTGGGCAGAGCTTCCGTTGCAGCGTTGTGGCTGCCCCCTTGGCTTTTTTGACTGTGCCCTATCGACCCCACCGAGCAGGAAGTTGTTCAAGGCTTGTAGAATAACTGGGGCATTCATTCATTTCATTCATTCATTCATTCATTC